>PVHX01001835.1:0-177893 GCA_004024805.1 Geosciurus inauris
GTCAAGTGTGTGGCCCAAGACAACCTGCTGGGTGTTAGGTCGGTTCAGGGTCCAGGGTGTCCACTTAGGGGCGGCCAGCCAGGCGCTGACGTCAGCAGTAGAGGCAGCTCCTGTCAGTCAGCGGGCTTTTCCTGACTCATCCAGGAAGGACTCTGGCCTTCTCTTCCTGCCCTAAGCCCTCCCCTTCCTGACCGGGCCTTTTAAAATTGTCTGTACCCCGGAACGCGGGCGCCATTCTCCTGGACACACTCTGACGGACGGGAGCGTGTATTTCCAATAAGGCCTCGCCCAGCGGCTTTAATTACCTCCTCTTGGTCATCTGGCTTTACACTGGGCCTTGGTTGGGAGCTCTGGGGAATTGGTCCTGCATCCCGGGCAGAGCTTCCTGTCCCCAGGAAGGGCCCTGGGGACCTGCCTGAGCACCAGGAGAGGGTGAGGTGGGGGGCAGCCAGGCTTCGGGAAACACGTGGGTTGGGGTGCTGGTCCAGGCCGTGGCTTCTCATGGCTGGGAGAACTCAGGCGCCCTCTTGTCCTCTTGCCTTGATCCCCTGGGTCCCCATCTCCGTGTCTGAGCAGCGGTGTGAGGTGGCACCCACGGCCTGCACTCGAGCAAGGGCGGGATTGGCAGAGGAGTCAGTTTACGTCCTGGACATTTGAGCTAAGCCACCTCGCAAGACCCCAAGCAGGCCCCAGTCCTGAACTGTCACCTGCAGTCAGAGATGGATGCTGCCCCCAGGTGCTGGGGTCGTTGGAGCCCCAGCAGCCCCTTCTCTGGCCCTGAAGCTGTGGGTAGTTTGGTTAACCTCTCTGGGCCTCAGTGTCTGTATCTCCAAGAGGGGGTGTGAACTTCTTTCATGGTGCGTGTAAGGCTGGAGTGACCTTGAGTCTCACTGGGTGAACTTACAGTAAAAGTCAACTGCTGATAATCTGCTCATTCAACCTGACCTTTGAGGTAGACATCATCTGACAAGGAAACCAATTCCTGTGACCAGAGAAGAGTCACGGTGCTTGGAAATGGTGTTGTCCAGGGCTCCCCCTCCAGCGGAAGTGCATGCAGCCCACTGGGGTGCGGGCCCTGGTGAGGCCTCACGCACGGCTGGCTTCCCGACGTCACCTGCTGGGCATGTCCACTCACAGAGAAGGGCTGGGCAGAGCTTTCCTTCCTGCGCTCACAGCTGGGAGGTGGGATGTGTCGGAGGAGAGCCCAGCCCCGACCATTCCTTCCCCGTGTCCCCAGCCCATGCAGGGACAGCGGGTACCAGCTCAGAACACCCAGGCCAGTTCCAGGGTTCTGACCCACCCGTGGGGGCAGCCGACTCCCTGGGGCCCTGGAAATGCCAGGTAGCACTCCTGGCCTGCGGTTCCCCCTTCGTCCTCTCCGCCAGCCTCCTCTTCCCATCATTCAGAGCCCGGAGCAGCTGTCCTCAGTGTGGACCTGCTTGGAGTGGCAGGCTGGCCGGGATGTTTGTCAGAGATGCCAGACTGCAGCCCCTGCCAAGTGCCACGGCTGGTGGCTTAAACAACAGAGATTTATGTTCTCTGGGTCCTGGAGGCTGTGGCCTGAGGTCAAGGTTGACACGGGGCTGGCCTCTGCACTTGGCTTGTGGATGGCTGCCCTCCTGCTGTGTCTCCACGGGCTCTGCCACCCCAACCACTTCCCTTTACCCCAGGACCTGTGCTCTGACTGTGAGGCAGCCCAGGAGCGAGCCACAGCCCGCACTTGCGACTTAACGATTTCTTGACTTTACGATGTGCGAGAGAAATGGCCTGAGCGTCTTTATTTGCATCTGTCTTATGTACTTAAATCATGTATAAGATTTCTCTTGAACAAAGGAATCCATTGCTTACAAAAAAAACATTTTAAAAGCTTAAATACAAACGGATTAGATGTTCTCAAAGGGCCTTTCAGGCCCAGAACTGATGAATTTTGTTGCAAAATGGTAATGGGCTAGCGGCTCGAGATGTCCATTATAAATGTCTCCCTGGCAAGGCTCTGGTTCCTCATGTATAACACTGGGCCCCCATCAGGCCTGGCAATGCCACCCCTGGGGATTTATGCGTGGCTCCTGCTTTCCCTCCTGCAGACGCTGCCCGCTCAGCTCCTTCCATCTTTCCTAATAAGTCATCTTCCTCGTCCTTGGTGATCTCTCTCTGTGCCTGGACCGCCTCCAGCTGCAGCATGTTGATGGACGGGGTGGATGCCTGCTGGGAGAATCCAGGGCTCAGTGCAAAAGAAACCTCTGTTCCACGGGGGGGATTTGAACTGAGCTCAGAGCCGTGGGTCTGAAAACTTCGGTGAACATAGAATCACCCAGAAACGGTGTTAAACATAAAGTCTCTTTAGCATTTTGATTCAGAGACTGCCAGGGAGTCCAAGAATCTGAACATTAAAGAGCCCCACATGCCAGGTGCTGTGGTATATACCTATAATCCCAGCTTCTTGGGAGGCTGAGGCAGGAGGATTTCGAGTTTGAGGCCAGCCTCCGCAACTTAGCAAGACCCTGACTCATAATAAATTAAGAGTTCATGTGGGCTTCTGAAGCAGCAGTTCTGTGGCCCTGGCATCCTAGAGATGACAACTTGGGCTCAGATCGAGGTATCCAGCTGGAGGCCATTCATTCATTCATCTACCAGCCAGCAGGTCCTGACTGGGCACCCCCCTAAGTCAGGCATTGAACTGAGAATTATAAGGTCATCCCCTTGCCAAGCACATGGCCCAGTTTGGGAACTTACAACTCTATGTCCAGAGGGACCAGGTACCATTGTCCCTGGGAATCCACAGAGAACTGGTTCCAGGACCCTCCTTGGACACTGATGTCCATGGATACTCCAATCCTTTATATAAAATGGTGTGGCATTAGCATAGACCTACACACAGCCTCCTGTGTGCCTTAGATCACCTCTAGGTGACACACACCTTGTACAGTGGAAATGCCCTGGAAATAATCAGTAGACTTATTGCTCAGGGGTCATGACAAGAAAAAGTCTGAGTCTGTTCAGAACGGATACAATTTTTTTTTTGAAGATACTTTGGCTCCTCTGTTGGTTGAAGCCACAAGCAGAGACCTGTGGGTACGGAGGGCCATCGTTATGAGGGTAGCAGGTCGCACTTTTGGCATGCGACAGGCTTCTCAGGACTTAGCCACCTTAGGTAAACTGCTCTAAGCCCTGTCGTCCTGGACCTTCCCTCCACCCATAAACCATAAGACCACTGCCCAATCAAGACGCAGGACGCCTCCGCCCCTGTGATATCAGGGTATGCTGCTTGGAGTTACAGGAAAGAGCAAATAGCCAGGGCCTGGCACTCAATAAATGGCAGCAATAAAAGAGTGGCATTTGCACCAATACTTCATTTCCACTTTAATCATTGAAGTCATTTTACCACAGGAAAAACACATTTTATACGTTGCTTTTTATTTCTTATCGGACCAGGAGTTCCTTTCCCCTAGGACACCCTGGACTGGAGCATGGCCTTTTTCTCAACAAGTGCATACGCAAATCCTCACCTGGGGCAGTAGCTAAAAGCTCAGGACCCAGTGCCAGGTGTGTTGAATCTTGGTTTCAGCTGTGTGACCCACAGGAAAGTCACTTCACCTCTCTGAGCCTGGAGATGGTATCTAAGCATAGTATCATAGAGATGTTCAACAGAATTTGACATACCATGTTCACAGAGGAGGCACACACAAAGTGGCATTCATTATGAATCATGAGTCACAGAATAGACAGGTGTCCACCGAGGGCTGGCAATGTGCCAACACTGGAAGACACACTAGGCTACAGCAGCTCATTTAAAACAGCCCCATGAGGAGCCGCTGAAGCACACAGCATTCAGCTGGGAAGCGAGGGAGGGGCCGGAACAGGGAGCGCGGGGGTCTAACTAGGATGCTCCGCCAAGGTCTCATGGAAAACAGGATATTTGATTGAAAATCTAAAGGAGAGAAAGGCAAGCCCATCGGAACCTCCGACCAGGACCAGGACCAGGGCCGAGGTGAGGTGCTAGGCTGCAGGAGGAGCTCTTCTTCCCTGGGGGGTTCTTCCTCCCAGCTCCTCGGCCTCCCACCCAAGGCTGTGCTTCCCTCCAGGAGGCTGAGGATGACCTTGGCCATGACTGTCCCCTGGGGCCAGGTCTGTCTCCAAGAAGGAGACTAGTCTTCCCCATGGCACGGCGTCCTGTCCACCGAGGGGCTCGTGAAGCATCCCCTAAGGACACCCACAGCAGAGCCACTCAGGAGTCAACCAGGCATGGGCTCCCGTCCTGAATATTCAGCTCCGGCGCTGCCTCTCTCCTGACCTCTCCTCCAGCCCAGCAGAGGAGTGGCCTCGCTCTGTTCCCACTTGGCTGTGATCACAGTAACTCAGCGGGCTGCACATGCACGCATGCCTGCTCCCCCTGAGCGAGATGAGTCTTCCTGCGATAAACCACCAGTATTTATCCCGGCCTGTCCCTGCCTGTCCTGGACGGGAGGGATCTGGGGTTGGGGTGTGTCTGCAGGATCTTATCACCCACAGCTTGACAGGCCTAAGCCAGGCCAGGGCTAAGCTGACACAGAAAGGACTTGAGCTCAGTCACAAAGCTCCCGGGATGCTGCACTCTCGATGTCTGTCTCCAAGGCCAGCCCTCTTCCCACAAGCCTGTTGCCTGGGTTGGGGTCCAGCAGCCTTCCCAGGAAGGAAGCACCTGGCCAAGCCTTACTGGGGTGAGGTGGAATTCCACCGAGGACCGGTGTGGCCCAAGAGTGCCAGTGCAGTCCTGTTGGGCCCACTCTAGTATTAGACCCATTTTCAGAGACCAGAGAAGTTGAGAGAGTTTCCCAAGGACACACAGGAGACATTTCTGGATTTCCCCATGTGGTTGCTAACCATGAGGTCTAACCATGAGTGTAGCCAGCCATAGCTGTACTCCCCAGCGGTCAGGGGGTCTGGCCCGGAATGTGCAAGGCCCTGCGGGCTGTGCTCAGTGGCTTGGGTGAGTGATGGCCTGGCCAAGTGGTGAGCAAGCTCTGCGGGCTAAGGCACCCCAGTGGCCCTCACCCCTCCACAGCAAGCCGACTTCTTGCAGCCCACACCCTACGCCCTGCTGGGGCCCCCAGGAGGGGCTGAATGTGCCACCGAGGTCCCCAGGCAGGCTTCTCTCCATGCTGTCCTCCTGCACTTCCTGCTCCCTCAGCAGGACGGTGGCCTGAGGGCAGGACAGTGCCAGGGAGGAGATGGAGGGGCAGCCCCTCGCCCTTCCACACCCCAGAGTGCTCAGCGGCAGGGGGTTCCGGGAGGAGCCAGCTGCGCCAGCCCCCGGGATTCCCGCCACTTGGCACACGGGTCGCAGCCCTCAGTAGGCTCACCTGTGACTTGGGGCCATGGCGAGCCCTCGAGGCAGGGCAGGAGGAGACCAGAAAATGGAATATGGAAGGGACTGGGCGCTCACCAGAGGCCCCACTGCGGTGGGAGCCGGTGGTCACGGGACCCCTGGGGTGGCTCTGCCGCAGGGGCCATGCTCGCTAGGCGCTGGGCGGGGCTGTGCTCCGCCTGCGGGCAGCCGGGCTGGGGGCGGGGTGGCTGGGCTCAGCTCCTGGGGGATGCGTCTTGGCGTCTGATGTGATTCTGCTGTTGTTTTTGGCTCCGGATCCAAGACTCCTGCGCAGCTAATTACTCACTGCCTTGGGAGGCTGGCCCGGGAGGCTGGCCCAGGAGCCTGAGAAAGGGGAGAGCAGGCGCGGTGCGCGCTGCTGAGGCCGCGGGGCCCACGGGCGGGCGGAGCTCGGAAGCCTCCCTCGCGCTCTTGTCTCCATTGAGATAAAATTTATATACAATAAAATTCACAGTTTGGATAAAACCATCGATAAACCTATAAAACTGTAAAACCACCACCCCGGTCAAGATGCAGGACGGTCCCTCCTGCTCCTGTCGGTCAATCCGCCCTGCCAGCTAACCCGGCTCCACCCTCGGGGGCACCACGTCCTGGTCCTGGTCCCGGTCCCCGGTCTTTCCTGGGAGTCCACCTGGGATGGACTCTCGCTTCTGACTGTTTTCACCGACCTCACACCTCTGCCATGTGTCTGGGCCTGGAGAGCATCCGTGGGCCGATCCGTTTTACTGCTGAGCTGCATTTCATTTATGTGGACACGACTCAATGCATTTACCCATTCATCTGTTAATAAATGTCTCAGGTTGTTCCTGGGCCCTTGGGTGAACTTTTTTATTTTTCATTTCTCCCAAGCAAATGAGAGTGGAGTGGCTAGAATGTAGGGCGAATGCACCGTTAATTTTACAAGAAACTTTCAGAACCTCTTTCTCAAGTAGTGGTGCCATTCAACCAGTGGCGTCTGATGCTGCTCGCTGGTCCTGGCCATTGCTGGCTGTTGGTGACCCTCTCCCTGTTAGCCATGGGGGTTCGTCCAGGTATCCTGCCGAGGTTTCCATTCACAGTTCTCTGGGGGTATGAAGTGTTAAGCGTCTAGTCATGGATTTTTCTTCAGGTCATGGGTTGGTCCAGGGAACTGGAAGGGAAAGGGGTGGGTAGGCTCAAAATCAGGGGGCAGCTCCAGGAGCAGCGTCAGAGGCCACAGGGAACCAACTGCATAGATCCACCACTGGGCGAACCTGGCCGTGAGCTTGGCCCACCACCCAAGCACATGTGCCCAGGCTTGACCATTCAGAAGCAGACAGGAGAGCTGCCTGTGGCAAAAATTTGCTCCCAGAATGTCAGCTCTCTGTTCACTTCATTGATTGTTTCTTTTGCTGAGAAGAAACTTTCTAGTTTGAATCCATCCCATTTATTGAGTCTTGATTTTACTTCTTGCACTATAGGAGTCTTGTTAAGGAAGGAAGGTGCTAATCTGACATGATGAGATTTGGGCCTATTTTTTCTTCTATTAGTCTTTGGGTCTCTGGTCTGATTCCCAGGTCCTTGATCCACTTTGAGTTGAATTCTGTGCATGGTGAGAGATAGGGGTTTAGTTTCATTTTGCTGCATATGGATTTCCAGTTTTCCCAGCACCATTTGTTGAAGAGGCTGTCTGTTCTCCAGTGTACGCATTTGGCTCCTTTGTCTAGTATAAGGTAACTGTATGTAAGTGGTCTTGTCTCTGTGTCTTCTAGTCTGTACCATTGGTCTACATGTCTATTAGAGCACTAATCTCCAGGATATATAAAGAACTCAAAAAACAACACCAACAGGGGCTGGGATTGTGGCGCAGTGGTAGCGTGCTCGCCTAGCACGCGGGAGGCACTGGGTTCAATCCTCAGCACCACATAAAAAATAAAATAAAATAAAGATATGCTGTCCACCTACAACTAAAAAAATAAATAAAATTTAAAAAAAAGAAAACAACACCAAAAAAACAAACAACCCAATTAATTAATGGGCCAAGGTGCTGAACAGACACTTCTCAGAAGATATACAATTGATCAACAGACATATGAAAAAGTATTCAACATTTCTAGCAATTAGAGAAATGCAAATCAAAACTACCCTAAGATTTCATCTCATGCCAGTCAGAATGGCAATTATCAAGAATACAAACAACAGTAAGTGTTGGCGAGGTTGTGGGGGAAAAGGCACACTCATACATTGCTGAGGGGACTGCAAATGGGTACAACCAATCTGGAAAGCAGTATGGAGATTCTTCAGAAAACTTGAAATGGAACCACCATTTGACCCAGCTATCCCACTCCTGGGTCTATACCCAGAAGACTTAAAAACAGCATACTACAGTGACGCAGCCACTTCAATGTTTATAGCAGCCCAGTTCACAATAGCTAAACTGTGGAACCAACCTAGATGCCCTTCGATAGATGAGTGCATAAAGAAACTGTGGTATATATACACAATGGAATATTACTCAGCAATAAAAGACACTAAAATTGTGGCATTTGCAGGTAAATGGATGGAGTTGGAGAATATCATGCTAAGTGAAGTAAGCCAATCCCAAAAAACCAAATGCTGAATGTTCTCTCTGATAAGTGGATGCTGTTCTGTAATGTAGGGGAGGACACAGGAAGAATGGAGGAACTTTGGTCACAGGGGTGGGAGGGGGGAGGGGGCGTGGGGACAGTAAAGGTGGTGGAATGAGATGGACATCATAGCCCTAGCTACATGTGTGACCGCATGTATGTTGTGATTCTACACCACGTACAACCAGAGAAATGAAAAGTTGTGCTCTGCCTGTGTACAATGAATCAAAATGCACGCTGCTATCATGTAGACCTAAGCAGAATAAATAAATAAATAAAATTTTAAAAAAAAAAGAGAGAGAGAGAGCTGCCTGCTAGCACGGGGAGCCCCACTCAGGGCAGCATGTCCCAGGGAAGCCCTCGCCCTGGGGCTGCTATTCAGCAGAAAGACCTGCCTTCAAGGCCTCCAGGACCCTGTTTTCATGGGAGTTTGAAAATGAGACAGGGGAGTCCTGAGCTGGGCCCCTGACCTTCTCAGGAAGAGATCTTGGAAATGTGGGAGGGGGCGAGAGCAGCAGGTGCCACACCCATCTCTACCAGCCTGACTTCTGAAACCTGCACAGTGCCTGACAGGAGCAGCTGGCCCTGTCACAGATGGAAACCTGTGTGCAGACTCCAGGCCCCTGGACAGCACTGGGGGCTTCCTTCCTGACCCCCCTTCTCCTCCTCAAAGCTCCTTCCTGGTGACCTTGCAGGCATGTCCCCACAGCAGACATCCAGCGCTGACTTCTTATCCTGGTAGTGTACTGTACAAGTCGTCCTCGCCTTGCTTTTTCCAGCCACCTGCGTCTCTTGGAGACCTCACTGTGTCCCCACACGCCCATCAGCCCTGCTCTTCCTGTTGCTAGAGTTCCGCTGCCAGGCTGAGCCACGGGCATGACTCAGCTCCCCTCCTGCTGGACACGGGGCTTTGCCGTGGGGTTCGTTGGTACGATGGCAGGGAGGGCCCCGTCCTTGCCTCCGTGGCTTATGGGCTTCCCGAGGCAGATGCCAAGACGGGGACCGTGGGGTTTGTGTCAGTTATCTGTTGCCACACAATGCTGCGTAGGGGACAGCCCAGACTTAAAAGCACAAAACAACAATCACGCGCTGTTCCTCAGCGAGTCGCGGTGGTGAGTCACGACACAGGGTGGGGGTGCGGGAAGGGAAGAGCGGGTTGTTTTCTGTTTGTGTCTGCCACATTGTCCTCTGGGATGGGTGGTCGTCACACCCCGTGGACAGTCCCCATCCCCACACCCTGCCTGGGTCACAGGTGCAGGAGAAACCAAGGGCATCTTCCCAGTGTTCATGTCAATCATCTTTCTGAGCTGAAAACATCCATTTCTAAAAATTAAACCAATGTGGACTAAATACCCAACAAGGAGGTTTGAAGAAGCACAAGATGTAAGGGGGCGTCTCGCACGCGAGGCCAGCTCCTCCAGCTTGGGGACGGCACCGCGGGGCGGCTGCATCTGGTCAATTGCTGCTGACGCTTAGAGGCCACCCCCTGGTGCCAGGCGTTGTTCCTAGCTGGGGACACAGCGGTCAGCCAGAGTCAAGGTCATGCCCTCTTGCAGCCAAACATTCCGATGGAGGAAAGAGACTATACACTTGATAATGCGATTTTGGAAAGCCACAGTAAATACCAAAAAGAAAAAAATAACAGGGAGAAGACGGGCAAGGTTGCCCGGAGGGGCCTGGCCCTGGGCTGGGAGCTCGCGGAGTCGTCCTCCAGCCGGTGGCCTGTGCCCGAGCCCCAAGGTGGGAGGAAAGCAGAAATGGGTGCGCCAGGTGCCAACGGCAAGGCCAGGGTCCTGGGCTGCCCAGTCCTGGCGTTGCCCCTCCAGGGAGGAGGCAAGAGGGAAGGAGGAGAGGTGGCCAGGCCAGAGCTCACCGCCTCCACCCGCTTCTGCTGCTGGCACAGAGAGAAGCCAGCGCCTCCTCTGCTAGCCCACCATAGTTACTTAAAGTGATTATGTCACCAGCTGCCAGAGGGGGGTCAGTGGTCCTCACACTGGGAAGAGATGTGGGCAGGGGCAGCTTCAGGTCATGGGTTGGTCCAGGGAACTGGAAGGGAAAAGGGTGGGTGGGCTCAAAATCAGGGGGCAGCTCCAGGAGCAGCGTCAGAGGCCGCAGGGCCAACCTGGCCATGAGCTTGGCCCACCACCCAAGCACAGGTGCCCAGGCTTGACCATTCGGGGCAGAAAGGGGAGCTGCCTGCCAGCACCAGGAGCCCCACTCAAAGCAGCACGTCCCAGGGAAGTCCTCGCCCTGGGTGCCCTCAAGGCCTCCAGGACCCTGGGCAAATTGCCCACTACTCAGCCCTGCTTGCCTGAACATTCTCAGTCACAGTGACAAAACTGTCTCCAGCCACAAAACAATCCTATTGTGACTTTCCTAGCAGTCTCTGCTCAAATCTTGCCTTGGATCCTTCCGTAAGTCCTGCTTTGTGTCCAACCACATTCTTTCAGGAAATTCATTGATCACTTCAGTAAATCCTTATTGAGGACCTTCCTAGGGTCCAGGCACCCACTCTGCATGTTGGAAATCCATCACAGAATAGGACAAGACCCCTGCCCCGCTGTAGAGCAGGATGGTAGGGACAGACGGCACAGCAAAGGTCACAGGTGTTTTATCCCGTGTGTTAGTTGATAAATGCTGTGGCGAGAAAGGGAAGAGAAGCAGGGGGAGATGGTGGAGCCTGAGAGGCTGCGGGGAGGCAGTTGGGCGAGATGGATCAGACCCTGGATCCCCCTGTATGTGCCCCTTTGCTGTTGCTATAACAAAATACCCAAGGTCGGGTCACTTATAAAGAAAAAAAAGCTCACAGTTTTGGAGAATGGAAGTCCAAGACTAAGAGGCTCCATCCGTTTGGCCTCTGGTGAGGGCCTCATAGCAAAAGCTTTGTGTGGAAGGCGTATAAGGGGGGGAGAGGTCACACGTGAGGCAGAAAGCCAGAGGGAGGCAGGGTCAGCCTTCTTTGTAGCATCTCATTCTTACAGGAGCTCCTTGCTCTAGGGGAGGGCAGGGGCCCCTCCCTCAGTGACCGGATCACATCCACTGGGCCCCACCTCTTAAAGGTCTCCCCAGCTCTGAATGCTGCCACACCAGAACTAAACTGCCAACATAGAGCTCTTGGGGCACAGACCCCAGCCAAACCATAGCACCTCCTGATTTAGGCCTCATGGCTCCCATTTGACCCCCAGGAGTGGGGTGCACCCATCCAGCAACTTCCTGTACCCCATCATCCCACTGTGGTGCTCCGTGTAACATTAGCCTTCTCAGGCTGAGCAGCTTGGAGACAGAGAGCTGGGGGCGCCAGGAGCCCCGCGCTGGCCGGCTGCTTTGGCTGCGTGTCCTGGGCCCCAGGGCCCCAGATGTCAGGGACCAGATATCTTCCCCAGGAGATTCCAAGGGAGAGTACAGAGATCTGATGGTTAACGCCCTCCTAGGCCCTCCCAGCCCACCCTGGGGTGGGCATCCCAGCTGGCCACGGGCCATGGCGACCTGCCAGGCAAACCTGGCTCTGCAAGCCTAGCCCGCCAGCATTCAAGGGCTCCCTTGCAGTCTGCTTTGAGGCTGCCACTGGCAGGCGCCACCTGTCCCTGCAAGACGGGCCTGGGAGGACCCACCTTCCCTGGAGAGAGAAGCTGGCACCCTCTCCTGGCCTCCTGCCTGTAAAGCTGCACCCGAAGATGGCGTTGCGCAGTGACGTGCTTGGATGCGCAACACCAACACACGTCTTGTTCAGACACGCTGCCTGTCTGCTCAGGGTCCAACACTGGCTGAGCACTTGCCTTGGGCCGGGGCTCTCAGGGTTCCTTTGCTGCACTTGCTCCAAGGGAGCTGGGCAGCCGCGTGGCCCCACGTGACTCTCTAGGTTTGTTTTTAAATCCCAACCAGCCGCTGGGCAGCAACATACAGGTTTCAACTCTGCTGGGACTCTGTGTACGGTACAGATGAGGACACAGAGGCTCAGAGAGGTGGGGTGATGGTCCAGAGCCACACAGCTCGTGAAAGGCTGAGCTGGGATTTGCACCCAAGTTTGTGACCTTGCCCTCCTCCATCTGTCTTTGACACCTGGTAGGTAATAACCATAAATAATAATATGACACAATAATAATAATGATAGCATCTGCCTACCTAGTGCCCCTTATGCCAGGCACGGTGCTGAGTGCACTTGGCACACACATACTCCACTGTCCCCTCAGCAGAAGTGGCTTTTATCACCTGTATTGCACCAACGAGGTCAAGAATGCCCAGAGCACAGTCACTTGGCCAGGGTGCCCCAGGTGGCAGAGGCAGCGTCAGGATTTGAACCCAGTCTAGAGACACCAGGCTTCATGGCCGACTGCCTCGTGGGGACTGGGTGGCACAGGAGCTTTCCGGGGGTGTGGTGGAGAAGCAGAGCCCATCGGGTGCCGAGCCAGGCCGTGCCCGGCGCGCTCCTGCAGCCTCTGCAATTCACAGCAACGGGTGAGCCTCACTTGTGGCCTGGGAGCTTTGCAGGATGAGGCAGGGGCTGGCTTGAGCCCAGCGACACTGTTGGGCCAAGGGCAGCTGGTGGGCTTCCTGGGCAGCAGCTGGCTCTGGGAGGGCTCAGGGGAGCTCCAGGCGCTGCCCATGTGACTTGGGCTCCTCCCAGGAAGCAGGAGAGCACAGGGGCTGTAACCTTGAGGCCAGAGTGGAGGACATTGGGTCTAAGTGCCCTCCCTGCCACACCCTAGCCCCGACCTCTCTAGTCTGTGACATGGGGTGGTCCTCAGGGTTTTCCCCAGAGGTTGGAGGGTGGAAAAGGGTTCTGTGTGCACAACCACGGGATCAGCCTGCCCTGAAGCCAGGCTCCCCGGGAGACCTGGAACTGTTGCACGTGGTCTTCAGGGAATGTTCTGGAACAGGGTGAGAAAAGCCAGTTTTCTGGCAGGGAAGGCTGCCCCCCTCCTGAGAAGAAAAGGCAGCTCAGAGAAGGATGAGCAGGCTAGGGCTGCTGTGGCCAAAAGGAGGTGTCCCTTGGTGTCCACAGGAGGCTGGCCCCAGAGCCCTGTGGACACCACGTCCACACTCCCTTGAGTCTCTTACACAAAATGGCGCAGTGTGTGATGTAACTTACGCACCGTGTCCCGCGCAGTTTCAGTCATCTCTGGATCACCAGTGATGCCTAGCGCAGTGTAAATGCCACATAAACCATTGTGTCGTTCAGGAATGCCCACAAGTAAAAAGTCCATCCGTGTTCAGACAGATGCAATTTTTCAAAAAATTATTTTTGAGCAGCAGTTGGTTGAGCCAGCCAATACGGGACTGAGGGGACAGAGTCCGGCTGTGCCACGGACTGCGCGCCGAGGACAACAGAGACCTCGCGGTCCTGCTGGGAGTCAGAGGCCAGTGCGGGCCATTGGGTCCTCCTGAGGGCTGTGAGGAGAACTGGCTCCAGACCCCTCCTGGAGGTCCTGGAGATTTGCTGGCCAGCTATGCTGTCCCCTGGTTGTGGGCATGCCTGGTCCCTCTGCCTTCTTCTTTGCATGACCTCCCTGTGCATCCATCTGTGGCCAGATGTGCTCTTGCACAAGGACACCGTCATGTTGGACCAGCCCACCCTAATGGCCTCCTTTTAACTTGGTGTTCCTCTGCAAGGGTCCCCCCACCCCAGGCACTTCAGGCTGGGAGTCTAACATATAAGCGTGGGGGACAAGTTCATTTCAGAGTAGCCAGGAAGGAGAGAATAGTGTTGATCTCTGGCATGTGCTCCCTTCTGGAAGCTTCCGTAAGCTGGGACCCTTCTCTGAACATCACCTGAAGGGAAGGGGAGGCTCTCAGAAAGGCCAGGTGGACTGCTGTCCCGCGCCACCGCGGTGGGATGAGGCCAGCAAAACTGGGCAGGGACTCTCCGTCTGTCTGCAGGCACGGCCACCGGCTCTGCGTCTGTGGAAGGGTGTGGAAAGGGATGTCCACGCCTGGGCTTTCTGAACGACGTCTCTCCTTGAGTTCCTCTCTCTGTGGGGCACGCCTGGCGGGAAGGGCCTAGATAGTGACCAAGTGTGGAGAAGAAGGCTGGCCTTCGAGTCCTGGCCCTACCTCTTCATGGCTGTGGCCTCAGCCTCCTGACTGACAAATGGAGGTAGGGATCGTACCTACTTTCCAATGCGATACAGATTCCCCGGGAGAATGTGTGCGGGAGGCGCCAGGGCTGGGCGCCGGACCCGCATGAGCGCTGGCTCTTCTCTTGGTATCGGGCTGGATGAAGGACAGCAGGGCCTGCTCAGGTCGACTGGCCTCTTGACATCCCTCCTTTGTCAGAGCTCAGCATGGCTCGGACCTTCCTGGCCCCTAGACGTGGCCTTGAGCACTCACCCCTGCCCTGCCCTTCGGCGTCCCAGGTATACAACAGGGGAAAGGGGGCCACTCCAAAAAAGCTGACCTCGGAACGGGAACGGGACGATGAGCTCTCATGCGTAACAAGTTTCACCCAGTGTCTGGCCCTGGTCCCTCTCAGAGCGCTGGCTCTCCTGCGGGTGGTGGCCAGCGTTCAGATGCACCAGCTAAGAGCAGGCTGGACCCTGCGTCACACCCGCATCACAGGTGGAGGGGGCAGGGCTCCTCAGCAACTGTGCTTCCAGGGAAGGCCCGGGGATCCTTTCCATTTTCATGTGACACTTGGTGACATCGTAACTCTGCTGGAGCAAGACAGGACCCACCAGAGCAAGCATTTCCGACTCAGGAGCAAGCGTTGGTGGCAGGGAGCGAGGGTCCCAGTCCCAGAGCGGCCCTGAGAGGGCTCTAGCTGGACCCCAGCTGGGCCACCAGAGGGCCTCCAAGTGTCCCTCGCCCCTCTGCCCTGTGTCACCACACTTTTCCCTCCTCTTCCCTTCTTCAGCAAATAGAGTTGTCCCTCCGTCCATGGGGGACAAGTGCCAGGAGCCAGGGCACATGCCAAAGCCCAGTGCCTCATAGAAAATGGCGTCGTGTTTGTGTAGCACCGCCACGCCTCCTCAGGCCCTGGACATCACCTCTGGATGACTCCCAAAGCCTGGGACAATGTAAACACTGCGTAAATAGTCGGTCCACTCTGTCCCTCAGGGGACAATGGCAAGAAAATGAAAGTGTGCGCCTATTTAACTGGGGCGGTTTTTGGAGTATTCTGCATCTGCAGTTGGTTGTCTGCAGACACGGCACCCGTGGAACCAGGTCCCCTGTGCTCCTGTCACTGTGTGCCTGCTGCAGTGGGAGCCATGTAAGACCCCCGTGCCCCGGAGCCTCAGGTCCTCAGGTCCAGCTGTGGCGAGACAGCCAGAAACCTGCAGACAGACAGACATCGATTCAGGGAGCGACATAGGCTCCGAAGAGCTAAGTCTGGAGATGGTCAGAGAGTGACGGGGCAGGAGCGGGTTACAGCAGCTGGTCAGGGAAGGATGGGGGTGGGATGAGCAGCTCAACCAGAGCGTCCCAGCCTCGGTGCGCTCTGGAGGAAGGGCAGGCGCTCCAGGTCGGGGAGCAGAGGCGGCTTGAGCCTCGGGCATCTGGGGACAGAGCAAAAGTCAGCGTAGCCTCCACACACAGCCAGTCTGTCCTCGCCCTGGGTCTCTGCCTGACTGCCAGCCCCCAGCTCTCCTTTCTCCAGGCGGGTTGCAAATCGGTGACCTTTTTCACACCCAGCTCAGCGTCCCCCCGTGAGAGGTGCAGAGCTCTCTCCCCTCTTTTCCTCCATGACGTCAGGGTCCCCACCACTCCAGCCTGGGCCTCAGCACTGTCACAGACTATGGGCGTCCATTTCCCCAACAGGCCAGTACGAGAGCTCTGGCCAGCCCAGCCTATGACCTGATCACCTTTGCACCCTGAGCCCGTCTCAGGGCCAGGGCCCGCATGGATGCGTGGTGAACTCTTCCTGGGTTAAATAAAGGTACAGACGGCAGCGGTCTGGAAGTTCAAAGGAGAGAGTGGCCAGGGAGGCACTGCAGTCAGGGACGGCTCCTGGAGAAGGGGCAATGTGACCTGGTCCTTGGTAGAGGAGGGGAGGAGCCGGTGCAGCGCCCAGAGCAGGGAGCGCAGGGTCGACCAGGGCTGCGAGGGGAAGGCGCCCTCAGCCCAGGACAAGCTGGGGGGAGGTGAGAAGTGGCAGGTAAGCCCTTTCCCAGCCTCAATTTCCCCACCTGGAAACTGGGTTGTGAATCCTGCTCCTCAGTGGTAAATGAGACCTCAGATTTGGGGTTTCGGGGTTCAGGCATGGGTAGACGTGGCCCTCTACCTGCCGCTTTGTTCACCACTCCTAGGCCACCCCTCTGCACATGGGCACCCTGGTGGGCAGACCCTGGAGAAACTGCTCACCCAGGGCATTGATCTGCCCGGCCACCTTCAGGGGGGCTCCGAGGCTCCTTGGTGAGCAGGGGGTGGCTCCAGGGCTGGTGGGTGGAGACCTACCTAGCACACCGCTGCCTCCCTCTCTCTCCCTCTCTGCGGAAAAGTCGCCCAGGGTTTGTCTGAGAAGCTCCCTTGTCAGAAGACTGTGGGAGGCAGGTGTGGAGGCCAGCCCTGGGGAGACAGTGCCCCAGGGACGCGGAGACCTGCTTCCTCTCCTGCGCACCCACCCAGCCCACCTGTCTGTCAGCCCAGGCCGAGCCCTGGGGGAGGCCTGGCCTTGGTGGGGCGGGCAGGCTAAGCTCTCAGGTGGGTGGGCTGTCATGTGGGCGGTGATGCAGCCTCTGCAGAGGCGGCCTGGCCTGAAGGCCTCCCCTCCGAGGCCCCCAGATCCCCCAGCCGTGCTGGATCCCGGACAGAAAGGTGGTTTACTGGGCATTTCCTTTAAAGGCAAAGGAGTGAATGAGGCTGTGGGATCATATTTCAGGGGCCAAGTGGGGCTTCGAGGGCAGTGCAGGCTCCGCCCACCCGAGAGCCTGGGGGGGCTCGGGCCTCCTCACACTGCCCTTTAAGGCCAATACCCTGGCCCGCCACCGCCAGTCCCCAGGACAGCGGAAGAGGCAGTTAAGAAGACCTGGGTCAAGGTCCTAGCAGCACGATCTTGAGTCCCCCAAGTCTCCCACCTGTAAAATTCACAGGGCATTTTTCACAGGGACATTTTGAAAATATTAATGATTTGTTGCTTTCTCTCTTCTCTGTTGGAAGAAAGGAAAGAAGGAGGAGGGAACAGAGGAGAAGGGGAAGGGGGTCGAGATCCGCAAAGGGGGCTGGTGAGTCACTCCCGCCAATCCCGGCTGAGGAGTTAAGGAGAGGTAGGGGGAGGGGCGGTAGGGGGAGGGGTCCCCAGATGGAGTCCTCCAGGCTCCCAGGAAGTGTGGGTGGCAAGTGTAGACGGGAATGAGGGTGATTCATGAGTGCCACCCATTGTATCAGAGACCAGAGGAAGGAGCCCTCTCGCTCCCCATCCAAGCTGGGGGTTTCTGGGGCCGTCTGAGCAGCTGGAGTGAAGGACACCCACAAACACTGAGGGCCTTCTCGGTCATGCAGACGCCACACAATGCGGGGCTGCTTCAGTCACCCTGGCTGGGGTGCCCGCTCAGCTGGCCAGCTGACCCGCTCCACTCACCCCCTCCCAACCGTCATCTCTCCTCTCCTTTTGGGGAGTAAACTGTTTTCCGGCGTGTGGCTCCAGGTGCACTTCGAGCCCCTTCCCTGGGGCCCAGCTCTGGACTCTGAGCCTCAGGTGCTGGCTAAATGGCACTGTGCTGTCACCTCAGAGTGACAGCCACGTCCCCACCAGGAGGATGCCATTGCACTTGCTTCCCACAGATGAGGAGACAGAAGCTCACAAGGGAACCATCTATTCTCAGCCTACCTCCTTGCCCAGGCGTCAGGGTCCTGGGAAGGAGGCGGCGAGCCCCAGGAGGAGGGGGCTTTCCAGCGGGCAGGAGTCTGTCCCTGCAGGTCTGGCCTCTGAGAAGCGCTCGAGGTGGTGGAGAGCAAGTGCCACTGAGCCAGATCTGCACTGGAGCTGGAGATAATGATCCCTTTACAGATCTCAATTAATCTCAATTAAGTGAAACAAGTTGCCTGCAATCACAAAGCTAGCGAGAGCCAGAGTCAGAATCTGAAACCATGTCTGGGCAATGTCAGACTGTGCTCAGCGTAATCCTGTGCTCAAGTTCAGCTCCTCTGCTCAGATGCTGTGTGGTGTTGCACAAGCCACTTGATCTCTCTGTGCCTGAGTTTCTTCATCTGCTGGTTAATGGTATCACATTTCTGCCTTTAAAGTTGGTCGAGAGGATTAGAGGAGGTAGTGTCTAAAGGGGTGTCCCGGTGGGAATTCTGGGGACTGCCACCTGACTCAGCTGCCATGAGTGATGCTAATGAAGGTTGATAGGGTTGATTTCTCTGTATGCTCCATTTTGCATCCACAGATTCAACCAACCCCAGATAGAAAATACCTGGAAAATTAAGTGATACAATAATAAAAAATACAGTGTAACAATTATTGACATAGCTTTTACATTGTATCAAGTATTGTAAGTCATCTGGATGTGATTTAAAGCACATGAAGGTGTGTGTAGATTCTATGTAAATTTATGCCATTTTATAGAAGAGACTTGAGCATCCTCAGACTCTGGTGCCTGAGGGCCCTGGAGCCAGCCCCCCAGGACACTGAGGGTGCCTGTGTTTGACAGGCAGGCACCGTCCCCTCCATCCTCACCACCACACAGCCACGTGCTATTCTCCTCCCATTTTCCAGATGGGGGAACTGAGGCCCAGGACCACGGGTCCTGGCCACGGGTCTTATAACCCGTATCAGGCAGAGGCCTGGTTTTCCTACACTTTGACCCACACAAAGCTGCTTCCTGCACTGAAAGACTGGGAGTGAGGCTCACCCCTGAGGAGGCTTAGGGCTCGGAGCAGAGAGTCTCAGTCCTTCCCCAGAAGCGGGGCTGTGTGCTGCAGGGGTGTGGGGCACTGCAGACTTGCTGGACTCTGTGCTGCCTGTCCTCTAGCCCCCAGGGCAGACAATGGCCTACACAGGACAGGGGGTGTGGGCCAGGGGGTGAGGGTGGGTCTCCAGGGCAGAGACCTGGAGACCACCAGGAGCATAGAAAACTAAGATGAGAAGGGGGCTTTCTGGGAGTGGTGGACAGGGAGGGACAGCCTTCCAGGCTCAGGGTCAGCCCAGCAGAGACAGGGCGAGCAGGAGCTCCTGGAATGTTCTAGGGGGGGCGGGAGTGGAGCAGGGGGTGGCAAGGGGCAGGCGCAGGCTGGAGAGCTAGTCGGTTCTGTGGGAAGCCTGGGGCTCTGGCCAGGGCTCTGCTTTCCATCCATACCAGGTACTTCCCAGGCAGGTCGTTCAGGCTTACACTTTGGGAATCACAAGCTGCATCCAGGCATCTTGCCCTGGAGCCACCACACCAGGGCTGGGAAGAAAAATCAGCTTAGTCAGCAAGCAGTGAGAAAGACCTGGCTGCCAGTCCAGCTCTGGCTTGTGTTCTGGCTGTGTGTCCTTAGTCAAGTCACTGTCCCTCTCTGTGCCCCAGGCCCCTTGCAGGTCTTAATTTCCAAGATGGTTGTAGTGTCAGCTCTAAAGAAGAGATGGGACCCCCTGGCACAGGGGTGACCCATGGCGGGCACACAAAGAGCCATTTGTTTCTTCTTCCCTTAGAAGATGCTTTTGTCCCTTATGTTGGCAAAATCACAGTGGCCAGCTGAATTCACCAGGTTGGCTGGACTGTCAAGGACAGAAACAAGTCAAATTGGTACCAGGGAAAATCAAAGAGCTTCTGCCACAGGGCCTGGCACTCTCTCTGCTTCTATGCCCACTGGCTTAGTTTCCTTCTCCATCTCCTGGAGGCCAAAACTGGGGCTCAAAAGCCCCTGCCCACACCCCAGTGGAGGAGAGCAGCTTTCTCCTGGGACCTGCAGCTCAGTCTCAAGGAAGGGCTCTGATTGGTTGCTCTTTGGTCATGTGCCCATTGGTTGGACCAATCACACTGGCCTATGGCTGGGTTATTTAGAGTAGCCAGCTCTCTGGCCAGGAGAGCACCACCTGTGTCCACAGGGATGAGGACCCCTCCATGGGCAGAAAACAGCCCAAGCTAGGCAGCCAGAAACCTAGAGGCCATGCACCCCTCCAGAACCAGCTTAGGTGCCTCTGCCCCCTGGAGCACCCTTGCCTTCCCCCGCTGCACTGTGGTGGTGCGACTGCTCGATGCCTGCCCTGCTGTGACACCCACACCTGCTCTCTGCCCGGCCTGCCCTGCCTGTGCTGGGACATCTGACTGTGGTGTCCTCTGGGTGCTAGGCAGAGGCCCAGCCTGCCCTTCCTCAGAGACCCTGGAGGCCTGGCTGCCTGCCAGAGGCTGGCATGCCTGGCACACTGTTCAGCCTGCTTTCCTCCCTCCCCTACGTGTGCGTCCTCCAAGACGGGGGCTCGGAGGCCCGTCAGTGGCTGGGCTGTTCCAAAATCGTCTCCCCACACCCAGCCTTGCAGATGAGGAGGGTAGGGCTGCAGCCCCGCCTGCCTGGCCTGGCCACCTGCTCCTGGCCCCGCTCCTGCTCCCAGCCTGTGGGATGAGCATGCAGGAGACCCTGGCTGAGGTCCCCTCCCGGTGCCCAGGATCAGGTCGCTGCTAACTCCTAGCATCTGTTGTCACTCCTCCCTGCCCCAGGGGGTGACACCTCCTCACAAAGAGACCTTTTTTCTTTTCTTTTTCTTTTTTTCAGTTCTGTTAAGAGAGCGTAATGTAACGCTCAGACCCTCACATCATGTTAATGTTAAAGTACGACTAAAAATAAATCTCGCAGGTTGCCATGGGAACGCTGACTGTAGCTGGGTTTAGTGTGGGGGATTGGGAGCCCTGCCTTTTCTGGCCCTGCTGGAAAGTGGCCTCCGAGGCTGCACAGAGCACCTGCCAGGACCTCCAGGGTGCCCCCATCCCCCTCAAACCCTCTAAGGGTGGACTGGGGGCTGGTTCTCAGCTGGGAGCCTGAGATCTGCGCTGCGGTGGGGGCTGAGTCTCTGGAAAGTCTCTGAAGTGAAGTTTCCAAGAAGGGAGTGGAGGGGGGGGATGCAGGAAGGAAGAGAGAGGGAAGGAGGGGAGGCAGGCAGGCAGGACCCCCCAGGCACACCTGCACACAGTGCTGCTCCACTCCATAGACTCCCGGCTGTGCAGGCTTGAGGCAGAAGCACAGAGAGGTGCAGCGACATCCTCAGTGCCACACAGCCAGAGACCCAGCTGGACTCCAGAGCACAGGCTTCCAGACCCATTCTGAGCCTGGGCTGTGGTGTCTTCCCCCTTTCTTCCTCTGCCCTCTCTGTGGCTGGGCCCTGGGCATCCAGCGGACTTGGCCACACTGGTCCTGCCTGCCCACCTCCCCAGGGTGACTGTCCAGCCTCCCTCCTATGATGTGGGCACAGTGAGGACTCTGGATGCCACCCCCAGCAGCCTCCAGGGCATTTTGGGAAGTGCCTGGTGCCTCTTGGCCAGCCCTGGGAGGCAGACGGGAGCCACCCGGCCACGGCACTCTCGCTGTGTGGCTCTGAGCAGTCTCCCTGCCTCTCTGAGCTGCAGAAGGTGTGTGAGCCCCCTGTCCCACAGCCACTGCGACACCAGAGGCCCTGGGTTCTGTCCTATGGGGGCCATGTCACCAGCCATGTGACATGGGAACACTGGGACACTTGTGTGTTGTGCCCAAACACCTAAAGGGTGGGGGGCTCCACCTGGCAGAGCAAATGTCTCCTCCAGGGCCAGAGCAGGGCCCCAGGTCATGGCCCCACGGGCGTTCCTCAAACTTGCCAGCTTGTGGTGCCCAAGGGAGAAGGCCAGCGTCCGCCTGCCACGAAAGGTCACCATCACGCAAAAGCCATTGTCGCCGGCCTTCCCTTCCACAGAGGCTTCCTGCTGGGGTCCCAGGTGGCCAACCCAGGGCCAGGGCTCAGGAAAGCACAGCCACCATTCTGCATTGTGTCCAAGGACAGACAAAAACAAAATAGCACCAAGACTCCAGAAGGGAGCCTCCCTCTCCAGCGACTCGGAGGCTGGAGGAAGCAGGGACCGCGTGCTGCGTGTCAGGGTGTGAAGTCCCCAGCCCCTGTGACTGCAGAACTCTGCCCAGGGCAGGGCAGGGCAGGGGCCCCCGCCAGGAGGGAAGGCAAGTCGGCAATGACTGTTGTCTGGAGGTGACGCCTGGGAGCAGGGGCCAGGTGAGGTAGAAGCCACGTGGGCTCGGCTGGAGGTGGCGGCTCAGGCCAGCGGTGCAAACACTGGGCCTTGGCTGTGACCAGCCTGCAGCCCAGGGGACGGCTGGAACCAGGGGCAGCAGAGGAGAGGAGAGAGCTTCGCATGCTGGGGCTCGGCTGCCCTGGGCCGCAGTGTGGCCGGGAGAGCTGGAGAGGCGCGGGGGCCAGACCAGAGCCGCTGGGGCGCGGGCGCGGGGAGAGCCCGGGGCCCGGCGACACGAGGCTCTGCAGTCTGCCACTTCCTGTCCCCAGTCAACTGCAAGCTGGAAACATTAAAGTTCTAGAAATGATCACATAAGGAAAGTTCTAGAAATGATCACATAAGCTTGCTAGGAAGCTCCCAACCCCGTGCTCTGTCCCCTCCACCCTGTATCTGTGTTATATGAGAAGGAACAGGATGAGGGCACAGAAAAGGGAGGCAGCTCCGCCAGCACACCTCACGCCCCGCACGCTTCCCCTGCACCTGCCTTACAGGCCGGGGGACAGCTGGGCAGACAGCAGCACAGTCTCTGCTTCGGAGCTCCTGCAGGAAGTTAGTATGTGTGTGGCAGGTGACATTTGTCAATGTCACTGTGGAACTGGGGAGAGTCAGAGGGTCCAGAAACCCACTGGGCATCAAGTTGCCCATTGTGAGAAGAAGCCGATGGAGGGAATTGCGAGTAGGTCCAGGTGAAGCCTTCCTCCTCCAGGAAGCCCTCCAGCCACTTCCTCGGCCTCCCTCACCCTGCACAGCGCTGCCTGCCCAGCACCCACCCTCTGCTCCTGGAAGCAGGGACATCGTCCGACTCCCCAGCCCCACATTAGGGTGCCAGGCACAGTCAGACCCCAGGATATTTCAACCCTCTGAAAAGGGGCAGCCAATGGCCTCCCCTGGAGGCGGGTGCCCTGGAGGAGGGACTCGATGCCTCGTGTTTCCCCGGCCGCCAAGGGAACGCCTAGTTGGTGTCCACCCTTCCCACTGTCCATCTCTCCTCTGCCATCTGTTTCCACCACAGCCCAGAGTCCTCTTCACCCCAAATCCCATCATGAACACCTCAAAGAACCAAGGGCTTGTGGGGATCCTGGGCAGGGAGGGGAAAGGGCTCTGGGGTGCAGGACCTCGAGGGGCCCGAGGGCAGGTCCATGCAGCCCTGTGCAAATGTTCTAGGAACCAGAGAAGAGAGCATGGAGGACGCCCCGAACCCAGAGGTTGCTGGGAGTCAAGGAAGCAGAGCCCTGATCCCTCCTCTTCCTCCTGCCAGCACTGCCCAGTGGTCACCCAAGGGAAGCTAAAGGTCATGAGCGGAGAGGCAGCGGCAGGGGAGGGTCTGGAGAAACCCAGGCCAGACTCAAGGCAGACTGTGGGCAGCCACGCGGGGCGGGGACGGAACTCTCAGGCTTCCCTTGCTTCTGCTTGATGCAAATGATTAAGGACAAACTAACCCAAAGAATAATAGGTTTAATTCTCTATAGTAATGAATGTTACTTTAGAGAATTAAACCTATTTTAACTCTCTAAACCTTTAGAGAATTAAACCTAAAATGTCCTTTGTTTTTAATGGATAAGCCCAGAAACTTGGCCTGGAAAGTTCTAGATTATACCACGTCAGGCACCTGAGAGGAAACCAGAGGGGCTTTTGAGAACGTTGGGTCCTGAGCAAGCACAAGCCACCCCTGCCACCAAAGAAACCTTTCAGGGACAGGATGCCCTAATGTCTAATTTCCATTCACTTCCATATCCTAATTGAGGGACGGGGCCCTCAGCTTCCTCAGATGAGAATAGCTAACACAGGCTACCCTTTTTAATCTGGATATTCTGCCTGGAACCCCACAGGAGGGTGTCACTGCATTGTAAACCACGACAGAGAAGCTGCATCCCGGACACCACCCAGGGTCTCAGATGAGACCCAGAGACCCCAGGGCCCCAGGGACACTGCACAGAGGCCGCCGGAACAGGAGGGAGCGCGTCCAGGGAGGGTCTCGCTGTCTTACCCAGGAAGCTCTGCTAAGCCCTTCAGAAGGAGCCCAGGGGAGCTGAGGGCCAGCACTGGGTGACGGCACATCCTGGGGACTGCTGTCCCATTCATGTGAGCCAGTGAGATGAGGTCAACAAACCTGATTGAACTTTCCGCCCCGGCCCCATGTGCTGTGCTTCCTGCTGTCCCCTGAGATGCCCTGGGGAAAGAGGGCTTGTCCTCAAACAACGTTGGGGCCATCCACACACAAGAGGGGTGGGCTCCTCAGGCCTCTGCAGACTCTGCACAAAAACACTGGCGCGAGTCCTCCGCGGGGCGCAGAGCCTGCCCTTTGACGGCTAGCCACCAAGAAGGTTGACTGGGCCTGGGCGAGATTTTCCCTCCAAGACCAGCAGTAAGAGGTATCTTTTTTTGGAAAGATAAGGTGGATGGTCACGTGTGGCCCAAATAAGGCCACATCCACCTCCGCCTCCTCTCGTGTGGCACTAAGTCCAAGCTGCTTGAAGTTTATGTATTCAATAAACATTTGCTGAGCACCTACTGTGTGCCAGGAACCAAATCCATCAGGCAGGAGTCCCTGCCCCGGCACTAGGGAAGAGCCTGTTCTTGCTCCTGCTACAGCTCTGGAGCGGTATGGGACACCTCACCTGTCCCCATGGTCACTGCAGATTGGGCTGGAAAGGGGTACTTTGGTTCCAAGGGAACCAAGCCAAAAGTTGAGCCAGGCCAAAACATTTTAGGGCTCAGGCCCTGGATTCGAATCCCAGCTTTCCTGCTAACAAGCTGTGTGATCCTAGCCAAGTTACCCAGTCAGTCTGAGCTTCAAAATTTCCTCATAAGCAAAGATAATAAGGAAACTTGCCTTGCAGAGTTGTTTTGAGAGTTAAATGAGGAAACTCACATGGAGACCTCGGACCCGTGGCCAGACACAGCAGGGCTCCGTGAGTGTGTGGTGGGTCGTGCCAGTGGATCTTGCTCCTGAATGTGGACGGACCAGGTTAGCTGGCTGGGCCTGGAGACCTGTAAGGTTTGGGAGCACAGGCTGCCATTTTGGGGGCAGCAATTTGGGGACTTTGATAGCAAAGAGGGAGCCGATCTCCAAAGCACAGCAGAGGAAGGGAGCAGCAGGCTGCCCTTGGGGTCCGGGCGGCTCCTGGAGTTCCACGACCTGCCCCAGCTTCCACCAACCTCAGTGACCTCGGCTGGGCTGTCTGTCCCTTAGAAGCAAGTAAGCCCTGGCCACGCGGAGGTGTCCTGAAGCCCTTGCTGAGGCTATGACCCCATCGGGAAGAAGGGCTGTTCACAGCAAGCCACACCAGAGAACAAACAGCTTCCCCGGCCTGGCCCCCCACCCGCACCCCCAGCTCTTGGAGAAGGAAAAGGAAGAAGGCATTTGGAAAGTCAAAGAAAGGCCCAAGTATCTGCGGAAGGAGGGCCCAAACGCTCTCCTGCCCAACCCTCCTGTCCAAACGCTCTCCAGGCCAGAGGGAAGATGTCCAAAGCTCATTAGCAGGTCCCCAGGGCCACTTCCTGTGATTCTTCAGGCTGAGAGGTCACTCCGGGGAGCAGAAGACATATGCTATCTCTTCCCCTCTGAGGTAGAGTCCGCGTCCAGCTAAGGAACACAGGCCTGGAGACCTTCCAGAGGGGCCCCTGCTGCCCTTCCTGGAAGGAGAGCTGAGCAGCTCACGTTCTGCACCCTCCCCTGCCCCGAAATGGCCCCTGCACTGCAGAGAGGCCTGGGCAGTGCTGAGCTTGAGGGCTGGGAGGACATGGGGCATGAGGGCAGGGGCCTGGCGCTGCGGGAGGGTGGCAAGAGGGGCTGGATGTTGGGCCTGGGGGACCCTAGAGGGCGTGGAGTGGACAGTGGTCTTGAATGTCCTGTCAAGGGGCCAGAGAGCCAGGCAAGGTCTTCAAAGGAGCATGGTGGGGTCTGACCTGTGTTCAAAGTGAACTGTGCTGGAAACGGCATGAAGGTCTGACTAGTGACAAGGTATGGCTTGGTCACAAAGGACGAGCAGCTGGTTAGAAAGCCAAGGGCATGTGACCCCTTGCAGCCCTGCTGAGGCTGGTGGAGATGGAGCTGCTGGTCTTGAGCTGTGGTGGCCGCCTGCCCACCTGCACAGTCATCTGGTCTCTGTGCACTTGTGTGGGCATGGAGCGCCAGCCACAGAGCTGCACTGCCCCAGCCAGAGCTCCTCCATGAATGGGGAGAGACGGGTGGGAGACAGGACAGACAGGACAGCTCCCCATGCAGGACACTCTTTATTCATTCAACAAACACTCCCCAGATATCTGGGCCGAGCCCTTGGCAGCCACTTCCCGCCCTCCAGGGAACTGGGCCTGGCCGCCACTCCTAGCCAGGCTTGGAAGCATCTCTAAACTCCTGACTGACTCGGCCCTTGCCCTCTTCCCTCTCTCTTCTGAACTCTTGGCCCTGTGGAGTACACAGCAAGGCTTGCTGTATCAGCTTCCTGTGGCTGCTGTAACAAATGACAACCCAGGAGTCTTAGAAGAGCAAGAGCGTGTTCCCTGCTCCGTCTCCACTGAGGCTCGGGGGGCACGAGCCGCAGTGTCTGCAGGCGCCTCTCGCAGGCCCGGGAGAACCCTCCCTGCGTCTGTCCTAGCTCTGGCACTGCTGGTGGCCCCTGGCCTTGGCCTGTTGCACAGCCTGATCTCTGTCTCTGTGCATCCCATGTCTCTTCACAGGACAGCAGCCTCCTGGAGTAGGCCACCTGAATAAGGACGCCCTCAACTTGACTGTATTTGAAAAATAATCACATCCACGTGAGATCACAAGCACAGCCCCCGGGCTGGGACTCCAACATGTCTTTTCGAGGACACAATTTGACCCACAATGCTCATTATAGGGAAAAATATAGAAAATATAAATCAGCAAAAAATCACTTTAATTAAAATAATGAAAGCATCAAAGCCTTCGTCACCAGAGATCACTGCTCTAGCGTTTTGGGAAGCCTCCTCCCCGTCGTCCTTGCATCTACGCAAAACATACTATTTTCATAAACGTGCAGTGATTCTACGCACGGCACGGGACCTGCTTCGCCCAGATTCTGTTCTGATTGTTTTTCTCACCCTGGGTTAGATCATGCCTACCTGTCTGGGAGCCGCCACCTATGTGCCCTCTGGATGCAGACAATAATCACGAGGTGGTCCTCGCTCCGGTTTGGGGCCTAAACACGCGGGGACGTCCTGCACCATCTCATCGTCACCCTATGCCCCTGGCTGCACAGCTAGGAGCCTGCGGGCTCAGATCTGCACCTAGGACCATCTGTGGGTGGAGCTGCTGCCTTTTTTTTTGGCGAGGGTTGGGGGGGGGAGGTGCTGGGAATTGAACTTAGGGGCGCTTGGCTACTGAGCCACATCCCCAGCCCTATTTTATATTTTATTTAGAGAGAGAGTCTCACTGAGTTGCTTATTGCCTCGCTTTTGCTGAGGCTGCCCCTTTTTGCGGGGGTACTAGAGATTGAACTCAGGGGCACTCGACCACTGAGCCACATCCCCAGCCCTATTTTGTGTTTTATGTAGAGACAGGGTCTCACTGAGTTGCTTAGCGCCTCGCTATTGCTGAGGCTGGCTTTGAGCTCGGGATCCTCCTGCCTCAGCCTCCTGAGCCGCTAGGACAGGCGTGGCCACCGCGCCCAGGATGCTTCTCTAGCCTTCCGCGGAGCTGCCCCCTGGGTATCATGGCATCAGGGGTGTGACTAAGATTCATTTTGGCAGGTCTTGATGGATGTGCACGAGGGAGAAGCTGCCAGGCGAGAAAAGCAGGCAGAGGGCTTCCAGGTGGAGGTGGTGGCGGGAGCAGGGGTACAAGAGCCCAGGCCAGCTCCCCCAGGAGAGCAGGAGGGAACCCCAGAAAGTCAGCAGGTACAGTGGGGCAGGGAAAGGCTGCCCAGGGCAGAGGCTGGGGGGAAGGGAAGCTGGAGACGGGGTGAGGAGGGCAGAGGAGGGCCATGGCTGACCATCTCTGGAGGAAGCTGAGGCGCAGGCCTCGCCTTCGTGGCTGCCCGGGGGCCGCTGCTGCCGTCCGTCCTCCTTCTCGGCAGGGACCTCGTGGGTGGCAGGGCGCTGAGCTCTAGGTCCTGCTGGCTGGAAGCCTGCTCCATGCCCAGGAAGGCACGGAGAGCAGAGGGGCGAAGGAGGCGTTGGAGCTTGGGGTGAAATACAGAGCGGGCAGCAGGCTGCTCTCAGGAGGGCAGGAGACGGGACCAGGCCCTGGCTCCTGCTCGGGAAGGGCGGGCAGCCGGGGAGGAAGTGAGCCCTTGGGTGGGGAAGCAGCGGCTGCTGCCTGGGGCAGACCCTCTTTTCTTTGCACCCCATGTCTGTCCCCAGGTCTGTCCCCCGCTTAGTGGACCTGCCTGCACTTCCATTTCCTTATAATACCCCACCCCACGGCACACAGTGGCCCAGGGCCGCCACCTGGGCATAAGGTAGCACCCACATCCCTGGGACCCGTGTCCCCTGGGCAGGCCCTGTAGGTTTGGGCAGAGGATTCTGAGGTCCTGAGTATCTGAAGTATCAGAAATGGGTTGTGGGCTCTGGGTTGCTTGTTCAGGCAGCTGCGTGGACAGACGTCCTCCTCCTGGGTTGGGGAATCTGGGAAAAGGAGGAGGTTCGGGGGAGGTGCTGGATAATAAATCACTGTCGGCCAGTTGCACTGAGGGGCTTGTGGACAGCGGAGGTTTGGTGGGGGAGGGAGCTTACCAGCCCAGGCTTAGCCACAGACCCAGAAGGGACCTTGGCCGCTGACACCCACCACTCCAGAGACAAGGAATTCCTTCCAGACTCCTGGGCTGGGCGGGGTCCTCCCCCTCCCAGGCTGCCAGGCGTCATTAAAAGGCTTAAAGCCTTGGGAGATGGTCAGTCCTGTCTCCTCTGGTCCCTCCCTGCTCTGCCCTGCCCTGTGGAAGGTCTCTGGGGGGCCAGGCCTTCCAAGAACAGGGAAAAACAAGATGTCTTAGCTTCAAGGTCAGGCAGTTTCTAGAGGAGAATCTGGAGGTGGAAGAAGAGGCAGGAAGTCACCCGAGTTTTCCATCTGGGTAGGCCAGAGGGTAGAAAGTTCCAGAATAAGGAGAGGAAGGCAGGATCGGTGGAGGGACTGGCTGATTGTGGTAAAATACACGAAGCATAAAAACTGCTCTTCTAAGACTTTAAAGGGCACAGTGCGGGCTATGCAACTATTTAACTCCTGCTGTTTAACTGCCAAACTTTCACCACTGAATGGAAACCCCATAAGCTACCAAAGAGTGAAGACCTAGTGTGTGCTGCATACCAGAGGCCTTACCTGCACTAGCTCAGGTAACACTTCTCATGTCTTTGAAAGGAGTCCATCGTACAGACAAGAAGAGTGATGCTCAGGAAAGGATAGGAACGTGCCCAAATCCCAGCGGGTCCTAAATGCCCAAAGCAGAATTTGCATGCAGGTTCTCTGACTCCAGAGTCCTGCACATTTGGCAGGGCAGTTGGAGGGTTTCCAGACTGGAGTGTGTTGGGCAGTCTGTCCCTGTGAGAAAATGCCCCAGGCCATCAGCTTCATCAGCTTCTTTGGCTTGCAGTTCCAAAGGGTTCAGTCCGTGGTTGGTGGGTCAATTGCTTTGGGCCTGTGGCAGCTGCTACATCGTGGTAGGAATGCATGGTGGCCAGGAGGCCGAGAGAAGGAAAAAGGAGGCCCAGGGTCTAGCTCCCCTCCAGGGCATGCCCGGCTCCTAGCCTCCTCCCACCAGGCCCACATCACAACACAGACTGGCGACCAAACCTTTCCCACATTCACAGCTGTCCGCTGGGTCCCTTCATCTTGATTGATTTCTATGCAAGCCACAGAAGACAGAGGAGGACACAGTGAGGAGCTCAGTATCCTGGAGAACTGTCCCCATGCCTGTCCCCTTCCCCCTGTGGAAGGGCTCAGCTAGAGAGCCCGAGAGGCATGGCACGGGCACGGGCCTTTGACCTATTGAGGGTCACCTTGATGAGGGGCTGAGACCAGGGTCCTGCCTTTTGGAAGAAATACTGGCCCCAGCTAAGCAGAGGGCCAGGGTCCCAGCCAAGCAGAATCCAGGAAGACCCCCTGGCCAAAGCTGTGCCACGGAGGGAGGGGTCAGAGGGGCCCTACCTGCCAGCCGAGGGCAGCATGATGGCTGCCAGGGGCACCAGCAGGGAGCAGAGCCTGACTCTGAATGCCAAGCCATTCTGGGCAGAGTCGAGGCCAGGCAGGAAGTGCTCAGTGCCCAGTCTCCAGGGGACTCTGGAAGAACCAAGACTGCCAGTGCAAAGTCCCCAGGCAATGCCTGCCATCAGGAAGACAGAAGCTCAAGGCTTCTCTCCCCCTCCTTGTGTGTGTGTGCGCGCGCGCACAAGTGCACCCAGGTGACAAACAGCAACCTACACACCCAGCTTTACCACCTGTCCTTTTTTTTTTTTTTTTGCTATTTAAAATGTGGAAATCCCCCTGTCGCCGTCTACATCACGGTTATAAATGGAGCACAGCATTTCGTCCTGTGGCTCCTTAGTTTCTGTAACTCAGTGGGGCTCATCTGGCAGCATCTGGAGACAAGTGAGCAGCAGGTGCTGCTGGCCTCTAGTGGGTAGAGGCCAGGGACCCTGAGAAACACCCTGGAATTTACAGAGAGCCCTCGTGACAAAGCGTCATCTGGCCCCAGTGTCAGTGGAGTGAGGCTGAGGGTCACGGTCTAAGTAAGTGGCACTTAGCCATGTCCAGTGGCTGATCGCTTTGTCTTCACAACGTCACCACCGTCAGCATCTAAAATTTTGACAGTCACGGTCGCTGTTCACGGTGCCATATTTGTGAAATCACCTGTTTGCTAAGAGTCACCTGCAGCCCCCAGAGCCGTACTCGGGTGTGCTTGCCGTCACACACAGAGTAGAGCGAAGCCTGAGTCGCCTGTGCAGACTGCCCAGCTGCCCTCAAAAAAGGCAATGTCTGCCGCCCCGCTTCAGCGCCCATACTGTAAACAAATGACTTTTTTTTTTTTAAACAATCTGTTTTGTGCTTTTTTGGTGATTTTGCTGTTTAAAAGAAGCCCAGACCCAGCACTGGCTCTGTCCAGCGTTCCTCGCTGCAGGAGGCCTGCAGATCCTCCTCATGGAGAAAGCACGTGTTGGAGGAGCAGATTCAGGTTTGGGTCACTGTGCTGCTGGCCGCGTCCAGTGCTAGGTATGACCGGTTGGTAAGCATGTTGCCACCAGACGCATACAGGACCCGCTCCAGGTGTTCCCCTAGGAGCAGGGCTCGGGACTCGTTCATTTGGCATTCCCAGGGACTTTTCCATCTACACAGCATAACTTTACAAATAAGAACTATGTGCATGCTTGTTTTACGTGTATACCAGAAAGCTTGGTGGCAAGCTCAGAGAGTGTGGTCCTTCTGAGTTTAGACACTTGTCCACCACATTGATATCCAGCAACCGATTACATCTAGCGAGGACACACTGTCAGTTATATGTACCAGGCCCATGGTATCAGGACACACTGTATCCTCCTCTTCTCTTCCTGCCCAGTGTGACATGTGGTTCATTTCTTGCACCCTCCCTAGCTACTGATTTTTTTCATCTTTTCCATTTATTGATAGTTTATTTAATTCCAAAAGAGTGTACATGAAAATGAACCATCATTACAGTTTATACATTGCCCAACATACAATTTTTTATTTCCAATAATTAATATTCCTCAAAATATTGAACATACTAATAATTAAGCTGTTGAGTTTTAATACTTATGAGTTTAAGAAATTAGTTGTCCCAAACATTTCTACCTTTAAAAAAACTTAACCATATCAACTCTTCACACATCAATTGTATCAAATTCCCCTAAGTGCTCTAGACACCTTAAAAAGTGCACAATGATGCAACATAAGAACCGATAAGCACACCTGCACCTAACCAAGGATAGAAATACCAACAACTGATTTGCTTTTTACCTCTATTCCTATCTTACCATTTTATGTTATCTGTATCTTACTTATTCACTGGCTCTTTCCATGGCTTGTTTCTTCCTGGAGTCATGGGTTTGCTGTCCTGCCAAAAACCACTGAGCTTTTTTTTTCTTTTTCAGATCATGTAAGTTTGCAGATATAGGCCAAAGGTAGGTGACTCTTAGCATCTTTCAGCTGAGTTGTGGGGACAATCTGTCCATTGCATTCAGAAGTCTCCTCTGATCACCCAGAAAAGCTCATTCATTTGGACCTTCTCACTGCCTTGACCTTCTCCCCCAGGGACCCTTATTCAAATTACCTCACCACCAAATGGCCCCAGGGGCGTCTTCTTCTGCTATTGCTCTGAGAGTCTACCTGCCCAGTGCAGCTGGCCATCACACCCCTTGCTCTGCTTTTCTCTGAAGCTTCTTTCTTCCCCATACCATATTATCTCAGTGATTTTATTTTGTAATTCTTTTTTTCCTTATTTTTATTAGTGCATTTTAGTTGTGCATATTAATGGGCTTTGTTGTTACATATTTGTACATGCACACAATATAACAATGTAATTTGGCCAATATCCCTCCCCAGGACGCCCCCACCCTACCTCCCCCCTCGGTCCCTTTCCTCTGCTGATCTCCATTTGATTTTTTTTTTTAAATAGTTTTTTAGTTGTAGATGAACACAATACCTTTATTTATTTCATGTGGTGCTGAGGATCGAACTCAGTGCCTCACGCATGCGAGGCAAGCGCTCAACCGCTGAGCCACAGCCCCAGCCCCCTCCATTTGATTTTTAGGACATCCACTCCCAACTCTCTTTTCTTTTTCTCTATCTTCTGCATATGAGAGAAAACATATGACCCTTCACCTTCTGAGTTTGACTTATTTCACTTAATATGATGGTCTCTAGTCCCACCCATTTTCCTGCAAATAATATAAATTCATTTTTCTTTATGGCTGAATAAAACTCCATTGTGTATATATACCATATTTTCTTTATCTATCCATCCATTGATGGACACCTAGGCTGGTTTTACAGTTTGGCTCTTGTGAATTGTGCTGCTATAAACATGGGTATGCATTTATCACTGTAGTATGCTGACTTTGATTCTATAGGATAAATACCAAGGAGGAGGATAGCTGGTCATATGGTGGTACCGTTCCCAATATTTTGAGGAAACTCCATATTGATTTCCACAGTGGTTGTACTAACTCACAGTTCCATCAACAGTGCAAGGCGTTCCTTTTTCCCCATCTCCTCTCCAGCATTTATTATTATTTGTATTTTGATGACTACCCTTCTGAAAGATAAAAGATGAAATCTCAGTGTGGTGTGATTTGCATTTCCCTAATTACTAATGATGTTGAACATTTTTTCATGTGTTTGTTGGCCATTTGTATTTCTTCTTTTGAGAAGTGTCTGTTTCATTCATTTACCCATTTATTAACTGGGTTATTTGATTTTTTGATGTAAAGTTCTTTGAGCTCTTAATAAATTCTAGGTATTAATCTTCTGTTAGAAGAATAACTAGCAAAGCTTTTCTCCTATTCTGTAGGATCTCTCTTCATGTTCCTAATTGTTTTCTTTGCTCTGCAGAAGATTTCAATCTGATGCTGTCCCATTTATTAATTCTTGGCAATATTCCCTGAGCTTTAGGGGCCCTATTGAGAAATTCATTGTGCCTAAAAGCTGGAGTGTTGACCTTCACTTTCTTCTAGGAGTTGCATAGTTTCTGGTCTAATTCTGAGGTCTTTGATCCATTTTGAGCTGACTTTTGTGCAGGGTGAGAAACAAGGGTCTGGTTTCATTCTTCTACATATGGATAGCCAGCTGTCCCAGCACCATTTGTTGAAAAGGCTCTCTTTTCTCCAATATATGTTTTTGGCATCTTTAACAAAGATCAATGACTGTATCTGTGAGGGTTTGTCTCTATGTCTTCTGTTATGTACGTTGGTCTATGCATCTGTTTATATGCAGTACCTGCAGTTTTTATTACTATTACTCTGTAGAATAATTTGAAGTTAGGTACTGTGATGTCCCCAGCATTGCTTTTTTGGCTTAAAACCACTTTGGCTATTCTGGGTCTTTTAGTCTTCCAAATGAATTTTAGGACTGTTTTTCCTAGTACTTTGAAGAATGTCATTGATATTTTGATGAGGATTGCATTGACTCTGTATATTGTTTTTGGTACTATGGACATTTTGACAATATTAATTCTATCTATCCATGAATGTGGGAGGTCTTTCTATGTTCTGAGGTCTTCTTAAGTTTCTTCCTTTAATGTTCTACAGTTGTATTTGAAGAGGTCTCTCACCTCCTTGGTTGATTTATACACACACACATACACACACAAACATATGTATATATAAATACACACACATACATATATGGTTTGTGAATGGAATTTTTTTTCTAATTTCTTTCTCAGCTGATTCACTTTTGGTACATAGGAAAGCTACTGATTTTTGTATGTTGATTTTATAACCTGCTACTGTGTGTGTGTGTGTGTGTGTGTGTGAGTGAATAGGGCCTGGCTTAATTTGGGTAAATTTCGTGCATTTAGCTACTCAAATTGCAAGGTTTCTTTCTTTCTACCAGGGAGCCCTGTAGTATCAGCACTGACCCGGGTGTCTGCCTTCAGGAGATTCTCAGTGTCGCACCGTGGGGATAAGCCAGTGCTCGGGTGCTGGATGTCTAGTTGCTTCAAGTCTTTACTGTTAAAAGTGTGTGCTGCTCTGAATATTCTTCTACATGCATTTTTGTGTATTCATCCAATTATTTCCAAGGGTAGAACTTACTAGATTGAATGTTGAAGCAGTCGTCAACAATTTAAAAAAAAAAAAAAGCATACTCTCATGATAATCTGATTTCTGACTATGACTGACAGGTAGGAATCTTGCTGCCCAGGCCCGTTCCTGGAACACAATGACAGGTGCCTGGGGGCTTCCCTCTAGAAGCTGATTCCCTGGGAGCGTCACTTGGCCTTTTCCCCCCATTTTCAAGACCTACCTGACTTTTTAGATTCTGAGTTTGCAGACCACAATTTTTACACTGGTTGTAACCCTGAATGTGTAAAGCCAGGAGTTTGCTGATTTGCTGGGTATCAGATGACACCTGATTGAAGTTTTCAACTATATATACTAGTGTAGTTAGCCGTTGGGGTGTCTCGTTTTGTGGATTGCCTGCTCAAATTCTTTGCTCCAGTTTTCTGTTGGGTTGTCCGTAAGCCTTCTTTCTCCACTGAAAGTAAAAAGAACAAGAAAAAAGCTGTCCTGCCTGAAGTGAGCCTGGTTTGGACAGTGACGACTATCGACTGGCTCATGCACACCCGGGAGGTTTCTGAAGTGGCGTGGGCCCAGATTTCCGGCGCAGGAGCTGACAGGTGAGCAGCCTGGCATCGCATTAGCCAGATCTGGAATAAGGCTTGGGTCAGAAGGGAAGTGCAGGCTGAAGGCAGAATCTTGGGAAAACGCTATTTTAGGTCCAGCTCATCCTTTGATGTGAGCACCACTGTAGAGCCTACGAGGGTTCTGCTGCCAGCACACTGGATGGGAATCAAACAGCCCTAGGCTTCAATCCCCGCCCTGTACCTCCTCCCTGTGTGATGCGGAGTAAATCAATGAGCCTCTCTGATCCTCCACCCCCACACTCTACCACATGCTGCCTCAGTGTCTTCTCAAGGCTGGCAGGTCTTTGCAGCCGTGTTCGCAGAAAATGAAATCGGGGGCTGGAGGTCACAGAGCACTTGCTTGGCCTGCTTGAGACCTTGGCCACATCCCTAGCAGGGAGGGGGAGAGAGAGAGAGAAAGCGTGCGCCTGGTACTGGCAGAAATGAGTTCTGCACTCTAATCTCAACTCAGACACTTCCAGTGCCTGGTCCTCGGTTTCCCCTTTTATAAATGAGGGACTGAGACGCTTTCTAGGACATGAAACCCCCTTCTTGTGCCTTGTCTTGAATTCCTGGTCAGGCCAGCCATTCACTTGTCCTTTGGGGCCCTCTTTGAGCAGACACTCTGCTGGGCCCAGCTGGTAAATGAACCAAGATCGCTGCCCCCGGGGGCCCTTTGAGCCTATGTTAAGAGAAAGGCAGTGAATGAATAGATCCTTCCAGGTCCGCTGGGATTGGAGAGCGCCGTGGAGCAGAGCCAGCAGAGGCAAGGTTGGGGGCATGCCAGGACCTGGAGGGTGGTGATCTACACAAGGTGACCAGGAAAGATCTCAAAGAGAAGGAAGCTTGGGAGTAAACGCCGTCCACCAGTCCTCTGTGTACACGTGCCTCATGTGTCAGTGCAATCCAGGGGGACACCAGAGTGAAGAAATGGAGGAGGCCACCGCCAGACAGCTTGCAACCCGCCATGGGCTGTCCTCTGGGGGCGAATCGAAGGAAAAGCAGGGGCCAGGACTGCTGCAGTAGGAACCCCCAAACTGGCAGCACCTCTTCACCGCTGGCTGGCTTTGGGCAATCATTTTCTTTTTATAAATCATCTTCTTTTCAACTTTATTTCAGAGGTTTACATGCATGAGAACCCAGCGCCCCAGCCCAGTCTGCTGTCCTTCCTCCTCCTTGTGGCCCAGCTGGCTCCTCACTTTCTTTTTTTTTGGGAGGGGGGTAGCGGGGATTGAACCCGGGGCCCTCGACCACTGAGCCACATCCCCAGCCCTATTTTGTGTTTTATGTAGAGACAGGGTTTCACTGAGTTGCTGAGCACCTCGCCGTTGCTGAGGCTGGCTTTGAACTTGCAATCCTCCTGTCTCAGCCTCCCTAAGTGCTGGGATTACGGGCTGTGCCACCGGCGCCCAGCATGCAAATGGCTACATGCAAACCTGGCCCTGCAGCGAGCAGGCCAGAGCACAAAATCCTGAAGCACCGTCGCCAAGAGCAGCTCCGTGGGCGTACCCGGGGCACACCCCCTCACTGTCTCAAACTCACCACCCACCTTAGCTGAACCTTTTATTCCCTCTGCAAAATGGGTACAAGAGTCCCCGTCTGCTCCAGAGACAGCTGGGAGGTGGCTCTGAGGCTCAGCTTGCTGCGGGCCTGTCCCTCATGGGGTTGGCCATGGTAGGCAGGCTCAGGAACACAGAGGTCCAGGCCGAGAAAGCCGGGAGACAAGACAGGGGAGCAGAAGCCACCCTGTCCCAGCCTTGCGAAAGGAACTTGGTGCCAAGGCCACTTCTAGGGAATCCGCCATCACCAGTCTTACAACGTAGGTTTCATTATTTCTCAGGTATGGCCAAGCCAGCAGACCACAGTTGCCACTGAAAAGACAGGTCCACCCATAGTTCCTGAATAAGGGCACACCATGTCCTGCTCAGACATCCAGGTGGCACCAGGCACGGTCGGGAGGCAGGAGAGGGAGGGAGGGAACGTGGCCAGAGCCTGCATCCAGCCCCCACAGCAGGGAGCAGGTTCCGGGTTGGCTGGTTGTATGGTCCGGGGTGTCACTCATTGTATGGTCCCTGGCCCCTGTGGGATGTGGCAGGGGCCAGTGGCTAGGAGTGTGGGAGCCTGGCAGGAGGTGCAGGCTGGAGGCTCTGGATTGGTGCGTTGCCTCTGAAGGTTTACGGTCCGTAGGCTCGGCCAGCATTTAGGTGGTCAATGGACTAGTGCATTTGTTGGTGGTGTGAGCAGGAGACCACAGACCACAGACCACAGGGGGACAAAGAGAAGAGGTGAGTCTGAGCTCACAGTTCTGGTCCAAGATGGAGGGGCTGTGTCTGGCATTGGCCTGCTTGTGGGTGGAGTCCCGAAGTGGAGCAGGACCTCACATGGCCACAGACAGCAGTGTGTGTGTGTGTCCTCTGGTCTCTTCTCATGAAGCCACCAGGACGTGATCATGGGCCCACCCTGATGACTCACTTAACACCCATCACCTCCTGAAGGCCCTGCTGTAGTCCATTGAATCTCCATCCTCTTAATTAAACCCCAAACGTGAGTTTTGGGGACAGGCCACACCTAGACCACCACACCTCCTCCTCTGGAGTCAGCCATGCTGCAGGTGTGGCAGCATCAGAAACACCTGGTTGAGCAACCAGGTCCCCATCTCCACCTGAGAACGTGGGAGCTTTGCAGCCAACAAGCCACGAGCCTTCTCTGCTGCTCCACCTTCCCTGTCTGTGAAATGGGAGCCACATACTTCCTGCAGGCCCTCAGAGAGTGGCTGGCAGAGTCCAGGGGCTGGCGGGGGACTGGCCCGCAAGTGGCTAGTCCTGCCACCTCCCTTTCTGGCAACTGATTTGAATGGAGAAGTGGCCGCAGGGCCTGAGCCATAGGCAGCTTCCCGACATGGAGGTTCTGCTGCTCGGGTCCCTTTCCTGGGCATCCTCAGCCTCCATCTGACCACAGGGCTGCGTCCCATCAAGCACCGTCACCTGGGCTCTGTGACTGACCCGCACAGAGCTGGTGTGCTCGCCCCTAGAAACGCACGCGGCCAAAAGGGCCCCCTCTGCTGCCCCAGGAGGGGAGGGGGGCGGGCTCTCTGGGCTTAGCGCTCGACGACCATTGCGGCTGTTTCCTCATTTCACCCTCCCTGTGGCCGGGTGCCCCTCGGTCCTCACGCTGGGAGCTTCGCTGCCCCTGCAGCAGCGCGGGGTGTGGGGCGGTGGCCTTACAGGGGTGATTGGGTCACAAGCCCTCAGCCCTCAGGAAAGGGTGATGCTGTCCCCCTGGGGTGGGTTCTGGGTGAGAGGGTGAGCGTTGGCGCCTTTGGGCCTCTGGCCCCTTGTGAGCTCTCTCCTGCTCTTGCTGTGGCTGCTTCCGCCATGTCATGAGGTGTCAGAGGCCCTCACCAGACACAGCCCCTCCATTCTGGATTTCCCCCAGAATGGCAAGAAACCAACTTCTTTTCTTTATCGTTTACCTGGTTTCAGGCATTCTGTTACAGCCTCAGACAGTGGACTACGGCAATCCCCTTCATTGCTGTGGGGAAGTTCCCCACACCCGTCAGGGACCCCATAGGCAGGGGAGGTCAGGGAGGAGCCTGGCCTGCCAACTCCAGCAAGCTGGTACCTCCATAGGGCTGGCCAGGCAGGGTGCAGAGGTGGTGCCAGGGTCCAGCAGGAGCTACCAGGGGCAGTGGCCTCCTTCAAAGAAATGCAGCCACTGTCAAGGAGGGGGCAGCTGAGTAAACAGGCAGCCCTATCCTCCCACCTCCCCAAGCACCACAGGGGCCTCCTGTTGGCCACAAGTCCCAGGGTGTTCAGAGTGGGTGGGAAGGGCAGGGAGAGGCCCGGGGACCAGCAGCCTGTCTTTACGGAGGGATCCCTGAGGTTGAGCGTGCTGTTGCTGCCCAGGTCACCTGTGAGAGGCCACAGAACCCAGGTTGAAGCCTGGCTCTGGCTGATGGTGTCGGTCTACTTGCTGAGAGTCTGTGAGCTGATTGCTTGCCCCCTCTGAACAGGCGGTTAGACCAGAACTCCAGCTGCGCCTGTTTCAGGATTTCTGGAGAAGTGAATGAGGTCCAGAAGCCACACAGATGAACCGTGGTGAGGATAGCAGCTCAGTAGCCACTGGGAGATGGTGACCAGAGTAGCCAGCAGGTGGACATCAAGGCAGGCGGCTGGGGATCTGGTCTGAGTCTTGCTTGTCACAGGCCCAGAGTCCCATTATGTGCCCCAAGGTCACACAGCACGTCAGGGGCAGAACCTGGGAGGAGACCCCGTCTGTGCTCCTGGAAACCCTGGCCAGGCCTGGTGGTCCTCTCCAGTGCCCTCCCTCCCCACCCTGGAGGGGCTCATCACAGCCCAAGACAGGAGGACGTCCACACGTCCATCAACAGGGGCGGTCAACAGGGTCCAGGCTGAGAGTGGGACCTGAAGTGTGTGTGGGCAGGTGTAAAGGGGCCCCGGCACAGGGAGGTCCCTCGGAAAGTGGGAAAGAGCCGGGCTGCCCACCACAACCACCGTGAGAGTCCACCTCACACCTCCCGGGATGGCTGTCACCCAAAGGAGCCAGTGTCGGAGGAGAAGCTGAGCCCTCGCACACTGCTGGCTAGGATGGCGGACGGTGCTCCACCGTGGAGAACAGCACGGCAGCTCCTCAGACAGTTAGGCAGAGGGACACCACGGAGCCTGCAAGCGCCCGTGGTCTGTGCCCGTGGTCTGCACCCCAGGGAAGTAAAAGCGAGCACCCACAGAAAGACCAGGACACGAGGGCTCAGAGCAGCTTTATTCGTCACAGCCAGAGAGCAAGACCCAAGTGTGTGCCAGCTGCAGGACAGTAAGTGGAACGTGGTCTCTCCGCACACTGGACTAGTACTCAGCCATAAAGAAGAAGTGTTGCCGTGCGCTGCTTCAGGGAGCCTAGCAAATGTCACACTGGGTGAAGGAAGCCAGCCACCAAGGATGACGTACACGTGACCCAGCTGCACGCAATGTCCCAGCAGGGAAGTCTGTGGGGACGGAAGGCAGGTGAGCAGCCACCTGGGGTGGAGTAGAGGGAGGATGGGGACCCACGGCGGAGACTCGCAGGATTCTTTATGAGAGGCTAGAAATGCTCCAAAATCAGTCATGGCGATGGTGCCAGTCACCTTTTGATCACAGGGACCCAAGTGACTGCCAGGAACAACTTAGAGAAGGAGCTCCTGCTTTCAGAGGTTCTGTCCCTAGTCAGCTAGTCCCACGCTCTGGGCCAAGGTGAGACACAGACACAGGAGGAAGGCGCGGGGAGGAAACGGCTCCCCCAGCACAGCCAGGGAGCAAGGAGGGAAAGGGGAAGGGGCTGCGGGAAGGTGCCCTGTGCCCACGGCTGCCACCTGGTCCATTCAAACCAGGATGGCGAGTCGAGTGGTGACTCTCACGGTCCAGTCATGTACCTTCAAGCAGTCCTGCCTGGGCACAGGAGCTCTGGGGTCGCCCACGCCCAGACCTCGGCAGCGATGGCCACAAAACCCCGACTACACTGAAAGCTCGTGAAGCTCACCCCGTAAATGGGTGAATCTCCTGGCGTGTGAACACTGTGTCAGTAAAGCCATCTTAAAAACCAGACCGCAGGAGGGTGCACACGGGAAGGTTCCACCTGGTAAGGAGATGCGCTCACGGGGGGACATTAAATGCCCCTGGAGAGTGGACACCTGCCGGGGTCGGCTGAGCGGGGCCCCGGAGGCAGGAGCCCCGCTCCTCGCCGTGAGGGCAGTGTGTCTGGCTGTTAGGGCGTCGCTGCTTTTATGACGGAAACAAGCTGGCCCGGCCTCCTTGAGAAGCCGCCCACCGCAGAGGCCAGAGCACGTGGGCGAGTCTGTGCACCAGGGCAGGTCAAGCTGTCCTCCTCCCTGGGCCTGAAATAGACTTCCTGTCAAAACCCTAGCAAAGCAGCTATTCGGGGCCGCTTGGCCTACTCGAGGTGGGTCCAAGATTTGGCCCAGGTGCCATGACCAGACTCCCAGGACGACAGCCCTCATGACCATAATCAGAGAGCTTCCCTGCCCTGATCCCAACAGCCACGCCCCCCTGGGCCCAGGACAAGGTCTGGGGGCTCCTCTTGCAAGCCCAGAAGCAGGAAGGTCTGGGCCCCAGGGGCAAGGGTCGTGCAGCATGTGCTTCAGGGGCCAGCCCAAGGTGCCAAACTCTGTTATAGGTGCCACTCACAGCGCCTGTGTCTGGACAGCCCAGCAGGGAGGTGGTCATCGTCTCCTAGGTGGGAAATGGGGTTCAGAGAAGGGGAGTGGATTCCAGAACCTCTAGTATCATTCAAAGCCAAGTGACACCCCCCCCCCAGCTGATCAGCAACAGGGCAGCTCTGCTGATTCACCGGTTAGGTCGAGAATGCAGGCAGCAGGCGACGTCGGGTCAGGCTCCAGCTGCGTCTCGGGCAGTCCTCTAGCTCTGCCCTGCTTTGTCCGTGAGCTTCGTCCTTCCACTGACTCCCGTGACAGCCAGATGGTTTCAACATCTGTCTTGTGTATCCTGGACATGCCCAGAGGGACAGCAAGCCTGTCCGCCCCAGCATTCCGAGCCAGACGCCCAAGAGTCACAGAGGCTGGCCTTCAGGCAGTGGACGCTGGCCCTCTGGGGGTGTGGGGAACTCGGAACCCTGAGCAGGTTGCTGAATGAGGACCAGGAAAGGAGAGCTACGGCAACAGCAGGCCGATGGCATCAGGATCCCGCCAGGGCTGGCGCAGCTCAGTGGCACAGCACTGGCCTGAACTGCTGGATGCCCCAGGTCCCAGCCCCAACACCACTGGGGGACAAAAAAAAGGTTCCTACCACACTCTTCAGAGTAAACAGTTTTAAGACACAATTCTGACCCCACTGCACTGGACAAAATTACCTCTTAGCTTTCCCACCCGTGGAGTGGGCCGCAGGAGCCAGGCCCTGTGGCGGATCTGCACACACCACTTCTTTCCCACCCATCGTGGGGTGGCTGGCACTGTTGCTGTTCGGATGCTGCCTGGCGTCCAGCGCTGCCTCTGTGCCCTCCGAGCCTCTGCCGTTCCTACGTAAGGTCTTCCATGATGTCAAGTCCAGGCCCTCTGGCCAGGCACCCCCACCCCAGGCCCCTGCCTCCAGAGGCGGGAAACAGGTGCCCCAGCTGGTCCCTGCCATGGTGTGTCCTGGGCCCTGAGCAGAGCCGGTGTCCTCCGCTCGCTCAGAGCCCTGCTCAGAAACAGAAGCGGCTGGGAGAGGGACAGGGAGTCGTTGGGAGGGGGCCCCAGGCTCCTGGCTGTGTCCCCTGGGGCAAGCCCCTCACTTCTGAGCCTCCAGCCTCAGCTGTGAAAGCGGGGACTGCCAACGCCTACCTGGGGCCTAAAGGGCGAGGGCCGTGCTCACCAAACACTTCTCTCCCACGGCCCGGGCAGTGCCACCTGCCAGGGCAGCAGCCACCTTCCGCCTACTCTCCCCTCTGCCCTCTCCCTCCAGGTTTCCCAGGAGTCCTGCATCCTGGCCACCTGAGCAGGGCTGGGCCTCTCCCGGCCCTGGCCATGGTGGGCTGTGGAAGGAGCCAGCTCCTGGGAGAAGACAAGGGACCTGGCTCAAGAGGGGACAACAAGGGGCACAGGGAGCACTGGCCCTGCAGCTCCAGGCAGCTCCCAGAGCAGTTCACCTCTGCCCCTGAGAACGGCCATGGCCTGTGTCTGCCGGGCTGGCGCTGCAGGCTTTAGGGTAAACTCCCCAAATCTCCATCCAGGGCCTGCAAGAAAAACGCCCCAAATCAGAAGAACGTGCCATGGTGGCCGAGGCCACGGGCCGCCCCGCCCATTTCTCACTGTTTCTCGCTCTCTCTGAGGGCTCCTGTCTGTGTGCCCCTCCCTCTGGTCCCCTTCCCGCTCCTTCCCCGTTATTTCACGCAGTGAGAGAGGCCCTGCTACCAGACGCCCACGAGCTCATATTTTAATGCGCCTTCACAATCTTCCAGAAAAACAGATGTAGAGTGATGACATTCCTCCTGCTACTCAGCAGCAATTAAAGATGGGCCTGGGGGAGGCGGAGGCTCTGGGAGAGGGAGAGAAACCAAGGTTCCCGCTGCTCTTCCCCAAAGGGAAAAGAGCCAACCTGGAGGTTTGGGTGACCATCCAGGGCTGTGATATCCTTTCCCCCAGGACGGCAGCCTGGGAATCTCTGCCAAGGCTGCAGTGGCTCCGTCGGCATAGCCTGGCCTGGGAGAGGCCCTCAAAGGGACAGAGGGTGACTTGGGGACCCGGGTTGTAGGACAGCACAGAGTTCTGCCTCCTGCCCTCTGGGTCACTTGTTCTGCTACGCGGGTCCTTGTGAGCTCTGGACCTTCAGAGCACGCGCTGCCCCGCCGGCCACTTCCCGACTCCATCACCCATTCATTGAACAGGCGTGAGGACCCTGAGCCAGGCCTGCCGTGTGCAGCAGGACCACAGGAAAGTGACCACGGGACGTGCAGGCAATGAGGTCAAGGGTCCCCGCTGACCCATGGGGCACAAGATGGCTCAAGTCTGAAGAAGAGGAGGAAATGCTTGGGGAACTGAGAAAGGCTGGGTGTCCCAGAGAAGCCGAGCTGTCACCTGCGACTGCAGCTGACAAACGGGAAAACTGAAGGTGCCAGGTAAGCCCGTGCAGGGCGTCTCTGAGGAGGCGAGACGGCCCGCCGGGTCCCAGCCTCAGTTCAGTCACCATCACCCAGGGCTGAGCCTCAGATGTCACCAGGGGAAGAGGGACAATTGGTAAGAGACCCGGCCAGGCAGGGGACCAGCAGGACACACCAGGATGTGTGTCCATCAGAAGAGGGTAGCAATGCTTGCCTTGGAATTGCTTGATTGTCTCGTTTTTCATGAGAAAATAAGAAATAAAGACAATTTAAAACTATGACATCTTCATTTCAGATAGTGGCGGGAAATTCAAAAAAAGTCATTTTTTGAGGAAGCCGGTGGGCCAATGAAACACACTGTGGGGCCGCGTGGGGCTGTGGCTACTGGTTATTCATCTCTGGCGTATCCCAGAGAACCAGGCCACCAAAGCCTGGCGTCTGGGAGAAGCGAGTCTAATCCTGAGGCCTGGCTCCTAGAGGGCCATGGCACGGGCTGCAGTCCAAGTGGGCAGAGCGGGTAGGCCTGGCCTCCTGCAGCCCACCATGAGCTTGAACCTAACCCTGCTGCCAAAGACCTGTGGACACCGAGCCGGCCACCTATCCCTTTGTCCTTTGCCTGATTCCAAGGAGTATTTGAGGTCCTTCCTGAATGTATGCAGACATGCAAAATTCTGTGTCAATAAATCAAACCAAAGAGGAATTCAGGCCCTACAGAAAACCAGGGAGGGCTGGTAATTGGACTCAGAAGTAAGGTTTGTCCAAAAAATACAGACACACGTTCCAATGAATCTGTACCATCGCTAGAGCAGGACCCAAATGTTGTCTTGGGCTTCCTAGCAGCCCAAGCAGAGAAACAAAGCAAACAGGCTTGTGCCGTCTGTTGCTGTCCCTAGAGAACAAAAATGGACCCAGTGACCAAAGCAGCTGTTTTCTTGGTACTAGGCTGAGATGAAATTCTTCCTGCTCCTCCCTGGAGAATTCTTTTAATGATGTAGTAAACAATAACTCTAGGTGCTGGTGAGAAAATTTTTATTTCCTACATCTGTTTCTTTAATGTCCTTCCATGTGGGCTGATGACATGATACCAAAAATAGATCTAGCAAAGCGAGCCCCAGTGGGAATGAGATCCAAGCATGCGGTTCCCCATTGATCAGTGGCGTGACTCCACACGCCTCTGAACTGCAGTCTTCTCGGTTGTAAAATAGACCAAATGCCATGCCTGCCTTTTAGGATTGATAGAAGCTCAAATGGAATAAAGTTTACAAATGGCCTGTCGTGGTTTCTGGAACATAGTAGGTCTCGTCGTATCCATCAGCAAGGTTGCTGGCAAACGACTTCTACTTCCCTTAACGGAATGACGCCTTGCTGTGCGGCTCACATTGTCATCCCCGTGTAGCTTGGCAGGATGCGAAGGGCAGGGTGCACAGATGCAGGCTGCACTCCACACAGTCACTCAGGGACCCAAGCTCCTTCCATGGGTGGTTCTGCCGGGGGACAGAGGAGGAAGTGTGAGGAGTTTCAGTGGGCCAGGCCTGGAAGTGGCATGCATAATTTTCACCCATAATTCACTTCACAGAAACGGAGATGGGCAAACATTGTCTGCGTCCCACATGCTTGGGAAAAAAGGAACACATGCTTTTTGAGGGAGCCTGTGATTTCCTGGAGCCTCTGCCACTACTAGGAATTGAATAGAGCTTGGTTCCTCATGTCGGCCAATGCGTGAGGCAGCTCTGGGACTAGTAGCATCTCCCCCCCGGGCTGTCTGCTCCTCAGACGTCCTCAGACTCTCTGTTGTCTGGAAACAGGGGATTTGACCACCAGTTACTGACCTTTCCCACCTGCCGTTGTTTTAGGTTTATGAACACTTGAAAAAGCACAGCGCTCCAGGGCCAGCTGTCACCTCTGCCGTGGTTGAGCATGGAGCCCTTGTTCTGTGCCCTTGGCCACCCCAACAGCCGCTCTGCTCAGCTCAGCACGCGCTACTTACCTGTGGGCTCAGGGAAGGAACCTAAAGTGCCTCGGGGGTGCCGCTACCTTCTAGGCTCCTGCAGTTTTATTAAGGAGATAAAATCAGCCACATGCAAGTGACTCATGCAAGACACCAGATCACTGATGGAAGACATTAAAGGTGGTTTCTAAGAGCGCATGTACTAGAGCAAGCTATGTGCCCAGATAGCAGGACGTAAGAAGAGACAAGACACACAGCCATAAGTGGAGCCACTTGCCACAGCTGATGTCCTGGACGTTTGTGGAGGTCAGGCCATGGGATGGACACTGGGCTTCACAGCCAGGGTGAGGAGGGAAACCTGGTCAGTTATGTGGGTTGCCACTACCTTGCCCTTTGAACAAGCCTGTGGCCCCAAGAGGATCACAACAGCCGCCGGCACCGCTGGAGACTGACTACTCCCTGTACACCTACACAGGGAGGTGCTCTTACTACCCCCCAACAGGGCAAGAGAGTCCCCAGCTTGCCCACAGTCACACGACCAGTGGGACAATAACTGGGATACAGACCCTGCCCTCCAGCCTGCCTCCTGGACAGCTCTCCCAAAGGCAGTCCCACGTGTGGACACGGTGGTCACCAACGTGCTTGCCACAGACCCAGAGCGTGGCACAGGCTCTGTCTCACTTCTCCACACCTGGGTCCCCACCAGTGCACATTTCAGATCCTCAGCCAGCATCCGGTGGCAAGTCCTTCCGCCTTTGCAGCTGGCTCCCCTCTGGCGGCCCTAGGTAGGCCAGAGGGCGAGGAGGCACGTCACCAGTAGCTTGCTCCTCACTTTCCTCTCAGTTGAGCTGTGGCTGAAGTCACCTCAGTCACTCAACAAATTCATCAGGAAGATGCACGCCACCACCATGAGCACCACGGGCCGGACCCCATCCTCAGGACATTCATGATCTTGCAAAAGAGACAGACATCAAACAAAGAAGACCCCCAGGACACAATGGTACACCCACGAGGGAAGTGGAATAAAGGAGCCAGGATTTCAATTCCCTCTGTGAAAAAACATTTCATCCAGAAACTAAATGGACCTCTTCAGGCAGAGAGGGAAGATCAAAGCCTGGGCTGACAGGGGAAGCTCCCAGTGGGGAGACGGCGAAGAGGGACAAGGACCTGCAAGGCAGCCCAGTGGCTGGGAATGCCAGATGAAGGGGAGAGAAACAATCATACACACAATCAGAAAGACACCGGGGCCAGAGCATGGAGGAGGGAGGCAAGGAAGGCTGCTTTTTGTTTGCTTTAAAAATTGCTTGATGTCAGACTTCCTGTCAAGTGCACGGATTTCAGTGGTCCTGTGATGTAGAGCTGAGGACAGGCCTAAGGCGTCACTTTGTTGAAAGGAAGTAAGGATGATGGATGGATGATGGATGGACGGGCAGCCAGACTAGCTGGGTGAGTGGATGGGTGATGGATGGACGGATGGATGGAGAGATGATAGATGGATGGGTGGATGGACAGATGGATGATGAATAGATAGGTGGATGGGTGAATTGATTGGTAGATGATGGATGGATGGAGAGATGATAGATGGATGGGTACATGGATGGATGGGTAGATGGGTGGATAGGTAGATGGGTGGATGGATGGGTAGATTGATGATGGATGGATGGATATTGGATGGATGGATAGATGGATGATGGATGGATGGGTGGATGGGTGGATGGGCGGATGGATGGATGGGTGGATGGGCGGATGGATAGATGGATGGATGGGTAGATGATGGGTGGATGGGTGGGTGGGTGGATGGATGGATGGATGGATGGATGGGTAGATGATGGGTGGATGGGTGGATGGATAGATGGATGGATGGGTAGATGATGGGTGGATGGGTGGATGGATAGATGGATAGATGGGTAGATTATGGATGATGGATAGATGGGTGGATGGGTGGATGGGTGGATGGGTGGATGGATGGATGGATCGGTAGATGATGGATGATGGATAGATGAGTGGATGGGTGGATGGGTGGATGGGCAGATGGATGGATGGGTGGATGGGTGGATGGATGGATGAGTGTCTATACGTTGAAAGACTCATGAAGCCATCTTGGGAAGAAAAAATCGACTGGAGGAGAGACAGGAGGCAGGACCCCCATTAGAATGCTTGTCCCTAATCATGCAAAATCAGGAAGGAGCAGTTGGAGGAAGCTCCTTGAAGAAGCTTTTAGCTCTGCTCTAAGAAAAGTTGTATTTGGCCAAATGAAGGCACTGGATCAGAGTCCAGCAGGGTCCAGCCCATTCCAGAGAAGACTGGACTGGAGCTGGACATGGGAGGTGTGTGGCCATCGCAGTGGTCTGAAGCAGGGCCAGAGGGGACCGTGGGACCTGTGCAGGGCCTGTACATCATTTACCCTGTGGTTCACAATGCATGCTGGCGCTGAGGAGGAGGAAGACGCTCGTCCGTTCTGGCACACCTGCCCTGTGCCAGGTCTAGCACCTGAGATACACTTGTTCATCCCCCTCACCACCACCTCGTCGGGCTGTCTCTTGTGACCCCACCCTCCCCCATCGTGAAGATGAGGGCATGTGCATTCAGAAAGCAGCTCGGAAAGTGCGACTGACTAGTCCAGGTCACACCAGCCAGCTGGGTCTTCTGCCCCTCCAGGTTCTCTCCTTTACTGAAAATGCACCTCAGAGAGTTTGTGCCGCCCGGCTTGGCCTTTCCCAAGCGCAGGTCTTGGGTGGTATTGTGCTCAGTGAACGCCGTGGCTCCTCCAGTGTGTGCTGGGTGGAGGCAGGAGGGTGCTAGTGGGTAGAGAGGGCGGGTGCTCAGGACAACGCGGGCTTAGCCACACAGCCAACGTCCTCTGGGAAGCTTTGATGCTGCTTGGTAAGTGGCTCCTCTCCAGTGTGATCTTGCCAGAGGGCAAGACAAGGCACCAGGCCTGATTCCCAAATCGCTTTCTGGACCCCACAAATCCCCAGGGGCATCATGAAACATCCGTGCAGTTGCCCAGATAGCCAAAATTGTTTTGAAAAAAGTTATATACCCACAGAACGCCAATGAAAACATCAAGGAGCTGCTATCATTCCCGTATCAGACGGGCAGGTGCAAAGGCATGCTGACGGCCACTGCCAGAGGGGCAGAGTGAGGTAAACTGGCATGTCCCCCACGGGGTGGAGGAGGACGGGATGGGCACATCTTTCCTGGAGCAGTCTGGAGTTGCTTGTGGGGTGTGTATCACTGCGACAGCCGATTCACGTTGGGGTTTCCTGCCGAGAACAGAATGAGGGAGGCAGTGGCACATGGGCAGGGGTTTGGGTGGGCAGGAGCCGGCTTGCGCTGGCCTGTAAGGACTGTCCTCCTTCTGAGGTTGGTTTGACACTTTGGTCATGGCAGTAGCTTGGGAAAAACCAGGGTGGGAATATTCACACCATGGACATTGGCAAAGGCCACTGCGAATCAGCTCCCACGACCACTTCCCAGCACCAGAGTCGTCACCAGGTGCCAATCCAACAGCACCGACGGCCAGGGCATGGGCTGAGAGTTGGAAATCAGTTCAATGAGCGAAAGGGCTCAGTGTTCTGTCCACCCAACAGGACATCGTGTGGCCGCTGAAAATCAGCCTGGAGACGAGTGTCTCTGGGTGGGCCTGGGGACCCTGCAGAGGGAGACGCGTGCGCAGAGGGCAGTCCATTCTGAGCCCCACACACGTGTGACCCTTGCACAGGTGTGTGTGTGGACACACACGGGTGAGCACAGACCCTCTGGAAGTCTCCAGGCCAGGGAGGAGTGCAACAAGTTCCTTTGCTTCCGTCCTTGGGTTTGACATCTGGACACGTGTCTGGTTTTCCACGCACGAGCCACACGCTGGGGAGGACAGCGGCCTGACACACGCCCCCAGCAGGGAGGCGGGACAGCGGCCCAGGGGCCTGTGACAAATGCGCCACATCTGAGGTCATCAGGGACAGGACAGGGAGCCGCCAGGAGATGCCACCTCACCCCACAACAGACTGTCATCAGGAGGAGGAAGGTAACTGTGTCGTTGGGACACGGCCAGAGACCTTGGCACCCCGTTGTCGATTCTGGAACCCGTTCAGCAAGGGGCTTCTCAAAAAATTAACCATAAATCGACCCACGGCCCTCCCGCTCCATCTCCGGGTGTATGACCACAGGATATGGAGCCAGGATGGGGAGGAGGCCCCGCAGCCTCTGCTCACCGCAGCTCTGTTCCCAGCCGCCGTGACAGGGAGTCGGCTTGGGCGCCCATCCAGCGTCCAGAGAGGGGCAGGCTGTCATTCGTGACAACGTGGATAGGCCCGGAGGCCATCGTGTTAAGTGAATACCAGGACACAGCCATGAGCCCAGCATGGCCTCGCTCCAGGTGGCGTCCTAAGAAGCCTGTCCAGAAGCAGAGAGAAGAGTGGCGGCCGCCAGAGGCCAGGGCGGGGTGTTGGCCAAACGCTCCAAGGTTTCTGCTAACAGGAGTAAGTTCGGCATGTGCCACTGGTGACGCGGCTCACAGCCACGCAGCGCAGCTTGGGAACAGCCAAGGGGCGACTGTACGTGTCCTGGTCGCTAAGAGCCCATTCTGTGCTGTAAGGCGCGTGTCCCTCAGCTGGGTCCTGCCCTTTCACAAGGTGTGCGTGTTCCCACCTCATGATGCAGAGCATGAATGGAAACGATTTGTATTTGTCAATTAAAAAGAAAAGCACAAATTAAAAAGCAAAACGCCCCCCAGACTTCTAGAGGTGAAAACCTCAGTGTGCCGGAGACAACAGGTTGACAGGCTGTTCGCTGTCCCAGGCCTGGAGCTTTCTAGCAGCTTCTTGCAATTCTTGTGAAGCTCCCCATTTTAAAATGAAGACAGGCTTAGGAATAGCTGAGCAAGGTCTGGAACCTGGAAGCTTCAAATCTGGGCCCTGAATTTGCACATGTTCTCGCCCCTGGGCAGCAGTGGCCACTCCCTGGTGTACAGACCTAACAAACGTCCTACCGCCATCTTTCCAGCCTGCGGGCTGACGGGACCAGGGAGAAAATCCCGTGGGAAGACAGCGGATGAGGACAGCCTCCCACCACCAGCTTCCTCCTCAACAGCAAGCGGCAGGTATGACTTTCCCCCATGATCCGAGGCCCTGAGAGGGCAAGGGACTTGCTCTGATCACACAGCAAGTTGGGAGTGGACCCAGGAAGTGGGTGCCAGCCTCACCAACTCAGAAATGGAAAGAAGTTTCCATAGCTGGAAACAGCTAGCCCAGGAGCCCAATCTGGTCTCTTCAAAGAGCTGAGAGTGGAGACAGAAAGTCAGAAGATGAACAGTCAGTCTGTGCCACGCTGGGAATGCAGAAAGCAATGGAACAACAACCACACAGTACACAAGGAAATCAACCTCCTTCTCAAATATCCCTCTGCTCCAGCTACAGTTCCTACTCCATGAGAGACTTGATAGAAATGTCAACCCCTCTCATTCTTCCCACCATTGCCCTTAACATACTTCCTGTCCCTACCAGAAGCTGCTTCCCCCCATTGTAGGTGTGGCCTTATCTGTGCTCCTTGGCATTTCCCAGCAAGCCTCAAGGGCAGAGTTGTTTGGATACCTATTTTACAGAGGTGGGAGTGGAGGCTGGAAACAGAGAAGCAAATTGCCCCTTGTCTCTGGCTCCTAAGAAGTGGAACAAGAATGGAGGGGCTTCTGGGGACAGGTTCCTGCAGCTTGGCCACCAGCTGATGCATCCTCTCAGGCTTCCTAGAGCAGCCTGCGCACCGGTCCTCGCTGTGCTCCGGGCTCCCAGGCAGGGCCTCCCTTGGTCCCCCAAGGGCCCTGGAATTCCAGGAGGATGGGCGGCAGGACCCTCTGTCCTCCAGTTCATTTGCCGCTTGCTTAGAAACTCTCCGTGGCTCCGACGTCCCCAGGACACCAGGCCTGGGCTTCCGCGGCCAGGTCCCCACCTCTGCGCTGCCTGCTTGGGAAAAGAGGCTTGAGAAGCCCTCGGAACACCCAGTGAGTGCCTTTAATCAGCGTCACCGCTGTGACCGAAAGACCCAAGAGGAACGGCACAGGGGAGGAAGAGGTCGCCTGGGGCTCAGGGTTTCAGGGGTTCAGGCCACTGACGGTTCTATGCTCTGGGCCTGAGGTGGGAGAGTGTGGTGGGGAAGCTGCTCAGGAGAGGAGCCCCAGGAAGCAGAGAGGGGGCTCCGCTGGCCAGGGACAAAATGCACGCCCCCAAGGCATGTCCCCAGAGACCCAGCTCCCCACCACACCCTCAGGCCTACGGTCATCACCCAGCTAATCCATTCAAGTGGGTCCATGCAGATGAGGGTGTATCTCCTCTGAACCTTGTTGCTTTGTGTTACGCACGAGTTTGGGGGGACACCTCACATCCAAACCATAACAGTGTACCGAGGGGCACACAGGAGCAAGGCCCAGGCCCAGCGCCCTCGGCACAGCAGACACCAGGGCAGAGCCAAGCACTTGCCCATGAGCGTCCACTGCTCCTCTCGCCGCCGCTGCAGGGCAGGGATCCCTCCTTAGGGCGGCTCCTTTGAGAGGTTCTGTCTTGAGAGCGCTCCTGGGAGAGCGGGGGACAGAGACCAGCCCTGCACGCTGCACCCCGGGGCCTGGAGTGGGGTGCTCCCCACCTGTGGCCAGCAGACCTCTGGGGGCAGCTGGGACAGAGCCTGGCTCAGGGGACGCAGAGGCGGGTGGCCTGGGGGAGGTGCTGCCTGCCTCCCTTGCTCTGTCCAGAAGGGCACTGCTGGGCATTTCCAGGGCAAAGACTCCTTGTGGTCACTCAGCTGCCCAGGTGACCTGAGGTTCCCAGGCTCGCGGCAGCACTTTGCCATCGCCAGAACAGAGCCACGGGAGGCACCGGGGACCCCCCAGACAGAAGCAGGGATTCCCAGGCGGCCTCCTGATTGCCAGGTTCATGAGGTCCCAGAGTCCCTGTCACCAACAGAAGAGGCTCCTTGGGGGACTCTGTCACAGCCTCTCTGTCACGGCCACAGAGGTTCAGTCACTCCCTCAATGATCTCACAAATCCCATTCGAGCCATGTGGCAGGTGGAACATGAGGCCTGGGGGCCAAAGGGGAGACCCCAGGGGGAGGTGGCTCACAGCGCCCAGGAGCAAGGCGGGTGGATGACCTGGAAGGGAGGAAGGAACAGCCTGTGTGTGCGGAAGCTGGAAGCAGAGAGGCTGGGACTGTGCCCAGCAGGCGGAGGACCTTGTCACGGGGGCCCAGCCTCTGAGGCTGAGCGTCTCTGTGAGCCTCGGCTCTCATCCATCCTCCCAGGCGCACCGCCTCGCATCTCAGTGCGTGGGGACCAGAGAGCGTTCGCCGCGCACAGCGTTAGAGATTAGGTGCCAAGAGGTCGAGGCCCTCGGGTGGCCGAGGAGCCCAGGTTCCGGGCCGCCTTCCCATGGAGGCCTGGAATTCTCCAGGTGGGCCTCCCCGCACCCACCTTCGCCCCCAGGCCTCCCTGTGACAGCCTGACTCTGGACAAGCTGGGGGCAGCTCATCAGGGCCGCTGGCTGGAGCGCAGCGTCACCTGCGTGGGTGGACCTGCTCCTGGATTCACTCCACGGGAGGCTGCTGAGAGCCGGCTCTGCCACGGGAGCTCTGGAGGTGACGCTGGGGGGCAAGCCGGGTGACATGCCTCCCTAAGGCTGCTGCCTTCAAGTGGAAAGGGGGCCAGTAAACAAGGAACTCAGAGATCACTTGTGCCTGAGGGAGAGGGACAGAGAGGTTGAGGCTATTCAATCAGGCTGGTCCGTGTTGGGGCCTCTCAGAGGAGGTGACCCATGAGCTGAGGCCCCAGCAATAAGATGAAGTCCCTTGGGAGATCTGGGAGTGGGGCATTCCAGACAGGGGGAACCGCAGGTGCAAAGGCCCTGAGGTTGGGTAAAGCTCGGCATGGTGAAGGCCCGGAGGCTGCTGTGGCTGGACCATGGTGAGCACAGGCCAGCGTGGAGGGGTCTGCAGGCGCCAGGCCACTGGCTAAAGTCAGAATGGGCTTTCATCCTGTGTGCAAGCAGATGCCCCTGGAGAGACTGGACCAGGACATGCCACGGAGGGGACCCTGGCCACTGTGAGTGGTATGAACACAGGAAACCTTCTCAGTAGTTGGAAGGCCTCACTATGATCCCCATCCCTTCCCCGGTGGGGAGTGTGGTCAGGAGAACCCCAGTCTCTCATGCGGACCACCAGGGCTGAGCACAGGGCCCCCCACCCTCGGGAAGCCTGCCAATCTCTCCCCCATCCCGGCACCCCAACAGCGACTCGCCTAACGAGCCAGGCAGCGGCGACTCTGGGCTGGCACTGCGCAGACGGCGTGAAGTTAGAACCCGGGAGCTTGTATTTCCAGCACTGCGGACGCCGAGTACAACTGCTTTATTTAAAGAATCGCCAAGCTGGCGTGAGGGAGGCTGATCAGCGCTTGGGCTCTTGGTGGGGGAGACGCGGGGACATGCAGCTTGGTGGCTAAAAATAGGGGGACCTCTGTGTGTTTTCAGGAGATGGGCCCGAAGCACTGCACCCCACCTCTCCTACCTCTCCCTCTGGGCTGAGCCGGGAGGGGACTGGAGGACCTGGTCGCAGAGGAGCTTGGCTGGGAGAACCGGACACAGGTCCTGCCTGGGGCGCGGGGCACTCCCTCGGCCCAAGCTCAGCGCCCACCTGCACCCAGCGGCCGCCAGCCAGGCCTGGGGCATAGGAGCCTGGTCCCCTAGCGCTTGGCCCTCTCCCCTGTGCCACCTGGGGCTGGAACTCTGAAGACACTGACAGTGACGCCCACCTGTGGGGCCTTTGAGGGGCTACAGGAGCAGGTGCCCCGGCTGGGACGTGCATGTGAGCAGACCTGCTCATGCTGGGGTCTCCCTGGTTCAGGTGGGCACAGGGCCCGCCCAGCCTGCAGCCTTTGGCCAGTGGCCGCAGTCGGGCCAGGAGGAGGAGAGGTGCTTCCTGCTGACAGAGGCCCTGAGGGTGAAGGCGCTCCTGGCCTCCTCCCCGCCTCCTGCTGGCCAGCCCTGTCCCTGCTGCCTGTCTGCCAGGGACCCTTCACTCTCTGGGTCCCTTCACCACTAATGTGCAGCAACCATTCTTGGTTCAAGCCCCCCACTGGGGCAGGGAGACCAGACCAGGGGGCTTTGTCCCTCAGCTGGACTGCCTGGAGCTCCGTTCTCTGACACAGTGGCCCAGGCTGGCCAGGCTGGCCAGGAGCACGGGGTCTTGGACCCCGCTCTGGTGTATAACTTGTACTATTTGGTGTTGACAATTTTCTGGATAAAGACATAAATGAACTAGGTGTGGTAGCAAATGCCTGGAATCCCAGTGGCTTGGGAGGCTGAGGCAGGAGGATCATGAGTTCAAAGCCAGCCTCAGCAATGGTGAGGCCCTAAGCAACTCAGTGAGACCCTGTCTCTACATAAAACACAAAATAGGGCTGGGGGTGTGGCTCAGTGGTCGGGTACCCCTGAGTTCAATCCCTGGTACCAAAAAAAAAAAAAAAAAAAAAGACATAAAGGGTAGAAGTCTGCTGTGTGAAGTCTCTCCATCAGTCTCTGTACCCTGGTTTGGTGGCAAGGCAGCCTTTGACCTCCATCCACTGCTCCTCTGAGAATATAGAGCTGGTGGTGCTGGGGACTCCAGCAATGGTTGGGTGGTACGGTGGCCCTTGGGTGGGGGGCCCTTTACAGCAGCTGCGAGTAGGGGCTGCTTTGTGGGGTCTGTCCAGGAGCCAGACGAGTGGGGGACCAGGGACGCCCTTTCTTTGCTTTCTTCTGCTAGAGCTGCAGGACCACCGCTTCCCCAGGGCGCAGCCCTGCCTGGCTTCCTGCCGGCTCTGCCACCCCTGCCTGGTCTCCTACTCTGCTCCTGGGGTGCAGGGGTCCCCCAGCTACCCTGTGAGCCGTCCCTCTACCCTGACCTTCCCCCCAGTTTGGCTTCGGGCCTTGGCCGGGGCTGTCCCCCATGGAGCCCCTTCTTGCCTATCCTCACTGGTCAAGGTCTACGGGGTCCCACAGCCCCTGAGAGAATTTTGAGAGCTCCACAGGACACACGCTCCTCTTTAGCCGGCATCTCAACGCCTCAGCACAGGCGTGAAGAGCGGCACCAGGTGCGAGTCCTGCGGGCGCACGCTCGACACGCGCTTGAAACGAACCCCGTGGAACCCCCGAGGCTGCGGCTGCGGCTCATTCGTTTCCTGAAAGATCCACCGGGAGGCTGAGGGGCAAAGCCGCCCTCCTCTCCAACAAGAGAGAGGCCGCCCGGAGGCCGAAGCTCAGGAAAACCAAAACGTGGGGCTCAGTAACTCATTAGAGAGCAGCGCAGCCTCCCGAGCCAAGCTGGGCGCCATCCTGAGGTGCCCGACGGCCTCTGGGCATCTCTTCCTGCTTGTCTCCACCCAGCCTGTGGTCAGCACCACAGAAAGCACGTCCTTAGCCTGTGTCCTCTCACCCCTGGCTTCTCGGCCCAGGTTGCTGTGAGCAGCCAAACCCTGTTTTCCCTCTTTTCCACTGTAAGAGGATCCCCCAATTTTTGGTCCATTCTCCTGATGATGGACACTTGGGTTGTCCCAGTTTGGGGCTCTTTACTGCACGAGCATTCATTCATCCACAGCTGCCTGAGTTCACGTAAGAACGCATTTCCATGGGGTGTCTATCTACCTGGGAGGGAATCTCTGGATCTAGGACACAGAAGTATGTCTAACTATAAATAGATGCTGCCAAACCATTTTCCAAAGCAGTTCTACCACTCGACACCCACTGCCATGTAGTAGAGGCCCTGTTGCTCTGTGTCCTTGTCAACTCTTGGTATTGTCAAAATTTAACATTTTAGCCAATCTACCCTGGTTATCTCACTGTGATTAATTTTCATTTCTGTGACTATTGATGAGATTCAGCACCTTTTCATGTATATTTTGGTCACTGAAATATTCTTCTTGTGGAGTGACTGATTTTTGCCCATTTTTTCTACTGAGCTGTGAATCTTTTTGTATCATTTTGTAGTTGTGCTTATTCTGGAATAAAGGTTGTATGTGTGAAACATTTCCCCCACTTCATAATCTGCCTTTTTACTCTCTTGTGAATGTCTTTTGACAACATAAAGTTTAAATTTTCATGCAGTTGATGGGCAGCACTTTCTACGTGGTGTTAAGGAGGCATTCCCCACTCTGAAGGCATGGAGATGTTCTCTTGTGTTGCTTTCTAGAAGTTTTACCTTCCCCCTTCACATCAGATCTACAATCCCTCTGAAATCAACGTTGCTGATGGCATGAGGTAGGGATCTGGCTTACTTTCTTTCTAGGTGTGTTTCCCAGGACCCGTCACTGAGAGGGCTGCCTTCCCCCATTGCCTGTCATAAGACACGAGTCCTCCTGCCTGGCTTCTCGTGCTGCCCCACTGGTCTTCTGGAGTATATCCTTACGCCAATCCCACCCTTGGTTACCGTGGCATTGTAATAGGTGTCGACACCCGGGAGAGCAAGTTCTCCACGTCATTCTTCTTCAAAAATTGGCTCTTCTGCATCCTTGTGTTACTACATACACTTTTTTGAAAAACTAGATTGTTTTCCAAGTTACACACACACACCTGTTAGGATTTTTATTAGAGTTTCATGCATTCAATCTATTCATCAGTTTGCAAAGAACTGACTTCTTTAAAACATGAATAGGATACACCCCTTTATTTATTTTAGTCTTCTCGGGTTCCTTTTAATAATGCTTTATAGTTTTCTGAGTATTTTTCAGGTGAACCAATTTTTTAAAAACCATTGAGTGAGAGAGATTCCGGGTGACATTTGGATAGAGCGAGAACATAAAGGTGGCACCACCCAGAGTGCTCTCCGAGTGTCTTCTTTGGTGGCCCCACTGTCCTGGTCTGTAAGGAGCTCTGAACTGTCCCTCTGTCTGGACCCTCCCCCAGTGCCCACTCCCCTGCCCACTCCAGCTGGCCCAGGGTAAGGTCTGGTACATGGTAGTGCGGTGGGCACTGCAGGTCAGGCTTACCCCTTGGTGCCCAGCTCGGGAACCACCCACCCCAGCAACAGGCTGCGGGCAGGGCAGGTGGGCGCACCTGGCTGTAGGAGACGGCGTCTGTAAGAGCAGTGTGTTGAGACCTTCCCACCAGAAAAGCTGTACACACGCTCATCTCATCGCAGGATCTTTACAAACTGCCAACAAGTAGGAAAATGGGGAAAGATCACTGTAGGTCTGTTATTCAATCAATACCATATTTTGTAGGGTTCCTTCTCGGTCTGTGCATGTTTTGTATCTGCTTAGCCTGGTTTTAAAGCTTGAGATCATTCGGAGGGCTACCTCTGCGCTCACCTTTCTCACCTGATGCTAAAACGCAGGACTTCCTCCCGTGACCCCTGTACTCCTGGGATCGCGAGGCCAAAGTGCAACTGCATGGAGCCCCCGACCATTCAGCAGCTCAGTGCTGAGCACCAGGCACCAGCGTGGACGGGCCGCTGGTTCCCTTAGGGACCCTCAGCCACTCAGCTGGTTCCCATAGATACAGACCCTGAGGCGCAGAACGGCCCCACGACCTGGCCAGGGCACTCAGTGAGCACCCCAGTGGGGGCCAGCAGGCATTCTGGGAGCCCTGCTCTTGCCCAGGTGGATGGAGGACACTGCTGACTCCCAGGGAGGCTCATCCTCCTCTGTGGGCTCCTTCCTCTGGGCCTGAGGCGCCTCTTCCTTCTGCAGCTGAGGATCTGTGAAGTGTGGTGTCCCCAGGACAGGCCTGAGTCCCCGCTTCCCGGCTGTGTGTGGCCAAGGGCAAATCTGACCTCTCTGAGCTTCAGTGTCTCCATCAGGGAAATGGGCACCGCGAGTGTCAGGAAGATGGAGGACGGACAGAGCCTGTGCGAGGGAAATGTGTGGACCTGGACCAGGTGTCGGGCCTCCCCAGGTGGTCATGTACAGGAGGCCCAGCTGGGGGAGGAAGGCGCCTCCCCCCAGCCCTGCAGCCCAGGCCCAGCCCCCAGCCCTTCCCACCTGGCTCTGCTGAGGAGGCCCTTGAGCAGCAGCCAGGACCCCCAGGGGTTGAAGGTAGTCCTGTGGCTGCCCACCCCGTGGTCCCAGGCTCTGCCACTCAGCTTGGTGCAGAGCGGGTGGGGGTTCCAGCAGGTCATGGCAGGGGGTTTCCTGGCTGTCACCCAGTTAAGGGACCAGGGTGGCAGAGCAAGTGGGGCTGGCAGGGCTGTGGGGGCAGGGCCCTCGGAGGGCATGAACAGGCCTGTGCCGCAGTTTGACCCTCACTATGTCCTGCTGCTCTGGGCGGAGGTCGTGTCTGCCCCAGCCTCGGGGCAGGAGGGAGCCCGGCTCCCTGCAGTGCTGCCCCCAAACACGAAGACACCACGGTGCGCTGGACCAATCAGCTCCATTTACAGGTGCAGGCACCGAGGCACAGATCACACACAAGCTGTCCCTGGTCACCCAGTTAGAAAGTGGCCGAGCTAGAATCTGAGCCTGAGTTCTCAAGTCCCCGCAAGCTCTTTCCAGTTTTCTTTGAAAGTCCACGTGCCCCAGGGCAGCCTCTCTGCAGCTCCAGGAAGCCGGCGGCAGGGCTGGGCGCTGACATGGATCAGCACAGACCTGCCCCTGGTTGCTCCAGCGAGGGTGGGCCAGGCCTTTTGCAAACTTTCAGCCACCTGAGGTCAAGAGGAGGAGAGCATGGACTCTGAGGTCAGAGAGGACCAAGCTCCAGTGCTGGTCCTGCCATGCGTGGCTGTGTGGCCTTGGACACATTGCTTTGCTTCTCTGAGCTGCCCAGCATGCAGCGTGGGATGGGAATGATAACAGCCCCTGCCCTGTGGGGGGAGGCGAGGCTTAAATGTGGGAACACCTGCAGGGGCTGAGAAGCAGCTGCTCACCCCTCTCTCACTCAGAGTTGTCGTGGGGATAGTCACAGCTCAGTGAGCTGTTCCCCACTGTGTGGCCAAGGCCAGCTCCCAGCACTCTGGGCTTTACGCATCCACAAAATGGGCCACTGACAGAGCTGAGCGCTGCTGCGAGCCTGGCACTCGACCCACGTCACCTACTGCTGAGTTGCGTCACTGTGGTCTCAGAGAAGGTGTTGTCAGGACCTCAGCTCTTGCCACAGCTCCGTCCCCTGCCTGCCATGGTCGCAGAGCACTAAGCTCTGCTCCGGGCCGTGAGAAAGTCGAGTCTGGGGCACCACGACCCTAGCCTCTGGCAGAGCCGCCTCCACCGGGTTTCAGGAAAACACCAGCCCTCGTCCTTTCCAGAGGTCCCCTGGGACCCATCCCTCTGGACTTGGTTGATGTGTCTTCAGGAAACTCAGGAAGCCTGGCCACTCAGCCCTCTGGGGCCTTCGTGAGCTCCCCTTGGGACTGGCCTTAGGACCAAGCGTGTGTCTGTAGGCAAACAAGGTGAAGACCACCAAGGCCTGAGGCTTCTTTCCTTTTTTGCCTTGGCTGCCAGGTAGATCACTGCCCGATTCTGTACCACAAAAGGGATTTGCTCACTGAGGGCAGTGCAGTGTGAGCATCGGTTCTGAAGTTAGAGTTGGACGCTGGCTCTTTGGCTTGTCTCAGTGCCACTTTAAGCAAATGGCTTCATCACTCTGAGCCTGTTTCGTCCTCCATAAAGAGAAGAGAACCCCTGAGTTCCACCTTCTCCTGGCCGTGGGAACGTGGCAGCCCCTTTCTCCCTCTGAGCTTCGGCTCCCCCTCTGTGCTAAGGACCATGCTGCCGGAGTGCAGTGAGGACGCACGGGCATAGCCTGGTGCCTGCCACGGGGCTGGCGCCTCGTGACCAGCGAAAGAAGAAGAATGGTTTAGCTGGGAGGGCCCAGCGGGCTGGGAAACCGAGGCTCACAGGCAGGTTTTGTGGAAAAGCAGCGCCTTCCGGGGGCAACTTTAAAACTAAGCTTTGCGGGTTGTCGTCAGCTGGCGGTCAGGGCCAATACCCAGGGCTGGAGGAGCCTGGAGAAGGGGCCACGCCCCCAGGTCTCTGCAGCGCCCCCACCTCAGTGGGCACACATTTTGTGGGGTGCTCCTGCAGCCTCAGGGCCCGTGGGGGCCGCCCCAGAGCCGCAGTGCCAGGGAGCCCGCGGGCCCTCCTCTGCCCACCATGCCAGGAGGCTCCCCACATGATCCAAAGCAGCAGCCCCTTCCAGGGGCCCCGGTGACCCGGGGGACTGGTGCCAACGGAGGGGCACGGTCTGCGTGGGGCTGGATTGGGGGCCGGGGGCACCGCGTGGGAGTCAAGTCCGGGCGCAGTGGGACTGCAGGCTGCTACCCAGGCCTGAGGATGCCCAGGCCCCAGAGAACCCTTCCTGCTGCTGCTGCTGGGACTGGTTCTGAGAGCCCACCGCCCATTCCTCTGCAGCTCCAGTGCTCCGACCCCCGCAGCCTGTCTTCTCTGACGTGGGGGGGGGGGCGCTGTTCAGAAAACCAGGCCTGGAGTTCAAATCCTGCCTGAGGCGAGGGACCCCACCTCCCTGGGGCTGTGTCCTGGTTGGAAATGGGAAAGGGAGAAGCTATGTCCTTTGGCACGACGTGACTGAAATACCTGGGGGGGAGCTCAAAGGCCCCATGGCCCCCCTTCCCTTCATGGGCAGCTTCGCCTGGGTGCCAGCCCATGGCGTACTGGACAGTTTCAGCACTGTGCCACTGGGCCACTTGCTTGGGAGTGGGGTGGTGGGGGCCACAGCAATGGGGGGCCCATGTTCCAGAAGAGCAGCTTGGTGCACACACAAGAAAGACGCAGGGGCAGGATCCTCTGCAGCCCTCCAGGGGCCAGAAGGCGCACTTCAAACCACAGTCCACTCCCGTAGTTCCTGCGCACTGGGATGCAGGAAGGCTTCTGTTTGCTTGCCTCCTGGGAAGGGGTACCCCTGTCTCCTAAGCCGCCTGCCCCCCCTTTATAGAGTAGCTGTCTTCCTTCTTAGGTGTGTAACTCAGAGCCAAAGTGACTTCCAGAATGGTCTAGTCGGCACACACTGGAACATCAGACCCCTCCTTTCTTCTAAAAACTCTACTTCTGTTAATGTGGCGTTGTGCTGATGATTGCTCTTGATCACCCCAGGGTGCAGGCAGGGCTGCCAGCCCCTAAAACTCATTCCCTCTCAGTTATCTTCCTCCTCCCACGCTTCTTTCCCTCCATTTCTTCCTTCTTTCTCTCCTTCCTTCTTTCCTGTCTTCCCCCAGCTCAGAGCAATGCACCTCTAGACAATCTGTTCAAATGTATGTCGAGGGGGTTCAGCCTGGGGTGGCCCCAGAAGTTCCCAGGTGTATGAGCCTGTATCCAGCACCGCCTGCCTGGCGCTGAAGCACAGAAAGGTCACAGCTGTGACAGCTGACCTGGGACCACAGACAAGACACAGTGCAGAGGGAACTCGAGATGTGAGCCACCACGCGTGTGCCCAAAAGGAGGCAAGCCAAACTAAGGTGGAGGACAGTCCCATCGTCCCCGAGAAGATGACAATAAACTGAATAATGTTCACGAGAAGAGGGGGAGATGGAGAGGAAGTCCGTTACCTTAGTCAGACAGCCCTAGGCAAATGGCTCTGATATAAAAGACCAACTTGGAAAGACAGCTTTTGTCCACTTTCGAGCTTCAAGAAACAATTTGGTTCAAGTTCTTCTCTATGTGACTTTGACACCAGCGTCACCATCATGGAGGGACAGTGTTCTCCAGAGCTCACCTTATGCAGAGGGATCAAGAGTCAAGAAAATGGTCCTTTCCAACCCAAGTGCCAATCACCCACTGGCCATGGGGTCTGCACCTGTGAAAACGGCGGGGGGCTTGGGCCGCAGGTGAGCCCAGTGGCCTGCACAGCATGGCCACTTACTGGGGTGCTCTGAAAGTGACCTTTGAAGAGCCCATAACTAAATACAAAGCACCCATCTGTCCAGACCGGTGATAAGTCTGGGCGTGGCTTCCGGGAGGCTCTGGGACCTGTCTGTGCTATAGGCAGAGGGCACCAGAGAAGCCAAAGCAGGGGCTCTCCCCTGGCCCCGCCTCTTTATTCACAAGGCCGCAGGCTGGCCTTACCTCCTGCCTACTGGAAGGTCTCTGGCACCCCAGAGCATCAACTTCCCCATCTGTGTGGTGGAGGTGATGAGATTTCCTAAGGTCTTCAGGAAGCGAGCGCATAGAAACTAGAGTGAGGGGGGAAAAACTGGTCTGCAATTGGGTCATCCTGGACAGGTCGTCGCCCCTCTGAGTCCTCAGTGTTTCCCTTGGTAAAGCGGAGCCCAGCAGCGAGAGCTGGCAGGCTTCGTGCCCTCCCAAGCATAGTCAGTGCCAGCACAGAGGGGCTCAGCAAGACCTGCGGGTGAGTGGCAGGATGACGGAGGAGGAATCCTGTCGCCCCTCTGCAGGAGCAGCCCCGCCCATTCCCACCAGCAGTCTGTTCCCCAGATGGAGCTCACACGCCCCAGACTCTCCCCCAAACGACGCAGCCCCGTCCTCTCTGGTTTGATGTCCCTTCCCGCTTGGACCACTGCATTAAGCCATCTGTATGCTCGTCATTTCTGTCTTCACCACCGGCGGCCCTGTGCAGTGTGTGTGCAGGGCCCAGCTCAGCGCCTGCACATAGGACGTGCTCAGTAAATATTTTAACGAACGAGTGACTGAGCGAATTAATGGATAGGGGTTCCCTCCTCCGGATCGTTGGTCACCGCCTCGGGAATAGGAAAGTCCCCAACCCACTGGGCCTGCCTTCAAGCCCTTGCACTACCCTACGCGACCTTCCGCCTGCGTGCACGTCCGCGTCCTCCCCACCCACCCGGTCCCAGCGCCCCGCGCGGCGCTCCGGGGGCCGGCTTGGCAGGAGGGGGCCTCGCACACAGTAGGCTTCTCCGGGCGCTGGAAGCGCGGGGCCGGGCCAGCAGGCCCCGGAGCCGGCGCCCAAGCGCGCCCGCGGCCCCGCGCGCCTCTCCCGCCGCCGCTGCAAACTTTCAAAAGACGCGGCGGCCGCGGCCCCGCCCTGCGCGGGGGTGGCGGGGGTGGCGGGGGCGGGGCCGCGGGCGCGGGCCGGTGGCTCCGCCTCCTCCTCCCGCTGCCGCCGCCGCCCTCCGGCGCCCGCCCAGCTGCCGCCACCGGCTCGCGGTGCCGCGCGATGCCCCGGCGCCCGGCCCCGGCCCCGGCCCCCGGCCCGCCGCGGGAGTAGCCTCCCTGGAGCGCTCGCCGCCGACCTCGCCCGGAGCCGCGATGGGCAACGCGGTGCACAGGACCTTGCCAGGTACGCGGGAAGCCGGCCGGGAGGGGCGCCGGGCTTCCCTGTCCCCGGCACCCACCGGGTGCCTCGGGGAGCCCCCACGCCCCGCGGAGCCCTCGGCGGCCCGGGCTGCGCGCTCCAGCGCCTCCCGAGCCCGGCTCTGCGCGCGCCCCGGAGCTGGCTCCGCGCTCCGGGAGAGCGGGCGCCGCGTCCCGGTTACCTTGGGGACCCCGTCCTCGTGCTCCCCGGCTTTGGCCAGATGCGCCAAAGGGCCGCTGTGGCGATGTCGCGCACCCCCTCGTCTTTGTTCCAGCTCGAGGGCGCGGATGCGGAGCCTGGGGCGACCGGGGTGGGGGTGGCTCTGCGGCCGGGCGCGCCCCGGCTTCCGACGGCCGGGAGCCTCGGGTTGTGCGGAGACCGCGGCTGCCCGGGGTGGGGGAGGCGTTCGCGAGGGTCTCGCAGCCTGCGGGCGGCCAGCGCCCCCGCGCACATGCCGCGCTCCCACGCGCACCCCGCTGCGCCCCCCTCTGGTGTCCGCTCGGCCGGGGGCGCTTGAGCCCCACGGGAGTCGCTGCTGTGGAGAGCGTCGCCCCCTAGTTAAAACCGCCCTAGACTTTCCCAGAGCAGAGTCAGGGGATCCAGAGGGTTCTGGGTGGCAGTGCGGGAGCAGAGGAGGCCTTGCTGGAGAAGCCCAGTGAGTGTGAGGAAGGTCAGCGGCCCAGGGAGGCTCCTTGTCCGTGCTCGCACACCTGAGCGTGGTGTGCAAATGAACTTCACCGTAAAGATGTGCATCCTAAGGGTCCTTGTATCTGCGTGCCCTCCCCCACCCGTGCCTTCAGAAGTCTTTTGGCTGAAAGCTGGGCATTTTTGGCATCCTTTGGGTAAAAGGTGAGGCGTGTGGGCGCGGAGGGCGCAGGTGGGCGGAGTACCTAGGCTCACTCCGTGAAGAAGTCAGCCCTGGGTCAAATGTAGTGTGACTTCAGGGGAAGAACCCATCACCCCACCTCTGCTCTGACATCTCCCTGCAGTTCTCCCTTTTAGCATTAGGTGCAGTTATCAAAAAATAATCGTATGTTCCTTGGAGGGGATTGAAATGGAGAGGTTAAGTCCCCAAGTCCCAGGCCCACTTAGGGAGGAGGAGCCGACTCCTCCCCCAGCGCAAGCCTTTGGGCAACTTTTGGGCAACTGCATTAGAACCTTCCAGTTCTTGGAGAAGTGGAGGCACCAGCGAGTCAGCGGCAGAGGAAGGAACCCCCAGGACTTGCTGGCCTGTTTCCACTGCGCATGCTCTTGCGGGAGTGGGGAGAGCCCCCCACCCACACCCCATCCGCAGGCGCCGGCCGAAGCACTGTGGCTCAGGCCCCTTCATGCCATTTCTTAAGAAGTCTTGATGCTGTTCTAGAGAGTAAGCCATTGGCCACCCGTGGGTCAGCCTCAGAGCAAGCAAGGGGACAGGCACTGAGGGCTAATACAGCTGGCGACCCGTGAAGTCAGCACCCGCCCTCTGGCCTGCACTGTGCTAGGTGCGCCGGGCGGGGTGGCCTTGGGGTGGGTACTCACGCTGTGTCTGAGTGCAGGAGATTTCTGTCCTCCTGCGGAACTTGAAGCTTGCAGGGAGTTGGAGAAGGGGACAGACCTGGAACTCCTGAGCCACATAAGGTCGCAGGTGCCGAGAATATGAAGGAGTCCTTCTTGGTTTTGGACCTATAACTAGTCTCTTGCACACACCACGCTATTCTGGTGCCTCTGTGCTCAGCAGGTGAGGTCCCCACACGTGGGATAGCTGTCTCATCCAGCTCATGGTCCACAGCCCTGCTCAGGGGTGGGCTTTCCCTGGAAGCCTTTCCTGGCAGCCCACGGCCCCACCCGTTGCTCTGCCATGCACACCTCAGGTCTCTGCGCGTTCATGTGACCACACTGCCCCATCTCCGTGCCCTCCTGGGTTCTCCAGGATCATCTCCTAGCCCTGCTTGCTCATCCCAGAGCCCGGAGCCTGGCGGGGGCTCGCGGCCTGTGGCTTGCACTGCGGGAACGCTCGCTTGGTCCTGCCCTGGAGAAGCCCTGTGCTTCCTTCTCAGGGAGAGGACACATGCGTGGGGTTCGCTCTATGGGACTTGAAATAGAGAGCTGGCATTTGCGGAGCACCTGGACTCCATGCCAGCCTTCCTGCATATTTGGCTTCATTTGCATGCCAGGCACGCATCTCCTGAAGGCTCCTGCAGTTGCCCATCCCTCTTCTGGAACATTCTTCCCCCAGTCCTGCGCACAGCTCGCCGTTGCTCCCTGCAGGTCTCACCACTGTGCTGGCTCAGTGCCCCCCCCCCACTCACCTGCATGTTTCTTAGTGTGTATCAGCCACGTGGCCTGCTGTCTGTGTGGTGGCTAGTGCTCATCGTCCATCTCCCCGGGTAGATTTTGGACTGTTTTGTCCACTGCTGTGTGCTGGGGTCCTGGAGCCGGGGCCAGGACTTAGTAGGTGTTCAGTAAATAGATGTTAAATGAACAGATGACTTTCATTCTCCCAACAGCCCAGCAACATAGGGTTTTATCATCCCCATTTTATAGATGAGAAATCAAGGCTCAGAGAGAGAAAATTACTTGTCCAAGCCCACACAGCTCAGAGGCTGAATTGAAATGCAGGTTTATTTAGCTCCAAAGTCCTGCATTCTTCTCCGACATGTCATATCTTTTCCCCTCGTGGTTTAGGTGACATTTATTGGGTATCCCACTGTGCACACTGTGTGCTGCTGTGCCTAACAAGGAAATGCCAGAGAAAGGGAAGCCCCTTTGTGGTTGATGGCAGGGATGCCCCATAGCAGACCTTGCAAGTGCATCGGCGTATTCATGCAGAATGTCCAGGGGTCCACACGGGACCTCGAATCTGCTGAGCCCTTAGGCTTCCCACTATTGCAAAGTGAAGCGCCGCTGTCCTCCAGCCCGCAGGTGAGGAGACGGAGGCCCAGAGCTGGGACCACGGCCCCAGGCCCCCAGGCAGTAGCAGAACTAGAACTTAGAAGACTGAGCTCTGTGGGGTTCAGAACGCACGCCCTCTTCTCCCACCCCTCCCGCCTTCACCTGGGGTTTGTCAGGGAAAATAGAAGTGTAAGCAGATGGGCCCATGCCGGGTGGGGAGGGTCCGTCCGCCTCCTCTCCCCCCACCCCTTCCCGCGCCCTGGGGTTCACTGACCCTCTGATTGGAGAAGAGCTACATTCAAACTGTGAGTTGGGTTTAATCATTAAGTTGGTCCTCGCTGGCCAGCCACTGCCCTCTCGTGGGGTCCTGGGGCTTCCTAGTTTAGACGGCCAGGGTGCAGGGCTGCCCTCAGCTGGGCACACTGGCGCCTGCCTGGACGCCCCTCGTGCAGCTCCCTCTCTGGACCAGGCACCACGCCTTCTCTCTGAGCGGGGTGGTGATGCTCCCAGGGCCCAGCAGCCACCGGTCTCCTGGAGGTGGACTTTCTCTTGCAGAGGCCCGGGTCACCCTAGCAGCCACAGTGAGGGATGCAGGTGACCCACCCCGTGGCTCCCCGGCCCTCTGCCCTTCCCTCACCCAGCACCTAGCGAAAGTCCCCGGCCTCTCCCGCCCGCCAGGTCCTCAGCCATCACTCTTACAGCAGAGCGGAGCCTCCCAACAGTGACCAAGTCACCGTGGTCCCTCCAGCAGCCCCGAAACCTACCTGGCTGTCAACACGTGGTCAGGGGCCCGAGCAGCCAAGGCTCCTGGGTGACCCTGGAGGTGCTGCAGGCGGGGGCTGCGGGCCTGGTGCTGGTGGAGGCAGGAGGAGGGCTGGGTCTACCCGCAAAGGGACCTGGCGCAACCTAGGGCCCTGCTGCGGGGTCAGGGGAGGCTTTCCGGGAGCAGTGTCTGCAGGGAAGTCCAGCTGAGCGTCCGCCTGCCCCACCGCGTCTCCTCCTCCTGCTCTCAGGTCCTCTGTGGTTTGACACCCTGTGGCCGCTGACTTCCTGGGCACATGTGCAGGCACGGGGGTGCAGGCTGCTGGCCGCCCCTGGAAGAGGACACTGCGCTGGCAGGCGGGGCATGCGGAAGGCCACATCCCTGGGAGCGCAGGCCCTGCTCCCTGTCCAGGGGCACCCAGGCCCCCGACCAGCTCTGTCACCAGTCACCAGCAAGCCTCCCACTGCGGGTCACGACCAGCTTTAGGAACGTCCTCATGTCGTAGAACAGACGTGCCGCACACGCTCGCGGAGCGGGGGTGGCGTCAGTGTGACTGCTTCCCGTGGTGGCGCGGCCGAAGGGACAGGCTGCTGGCCACAGTGGCAGGAGTGCAGATCAGGCCCACATGCAGCTGCTGGAGCCTGGCTGTGCCTGGGCTCAGACCTCAGCTCCCCTGCCCCGGGCGGGACCCGGCGCCCCAGTTCCTCCCCATGAAAGCCGGTAGCAAGGGTGGTCCCTGCAGCTGGTGGCAGCGAGCTTGAACAGAGCAGAGCCGGAGCCTTGGGACAACAGCCAGGACAGGACTGTCACTGCTGGGGGAGGAGGCCTCGTCCTGCCCTGGGGACCCTGGGCAGGGCCGGCTGACAGGTGCCCTTCCGACCTTGCCCCGCTGGCTGTAGGTAGTGAGCCTGGGGGCTGAGTGGGGAGACGCCCAGGCTCCTGCGCTGGCAGCGGTGCCCACGGGTCGCCTGGGCCCTGCCTGACGGGAGCCTCACACGGTTCACAGGTGCTGACCAAACCTCCAGGCCAGCTCTGCTCCTGGGTTTGGGGACTCAGACTCTGGCCAGGGGGACCAGCAGGGACACAGCAGCTACAGCAGGTGTGGAGCGGAGCACAGGGGCTTGGGGGAGCTCGGAGGAGACCCGGGAAGACCAGGGAGGGCTTCCTGGAGGAGGCGGCCCTGCCCAGCTGAGTGCAGGGACCAGAGGCGTTTGCTCCTGGACAGAGGGGCTCCTGAGCAAAGGCCGGCGCCGCAGCCACAGTACTGGATGCCCGGGCCACACTCCCCGCCCAGCTGCGTGCCCTGCTTGCTGGCGGGCGTAGCCTTCTCCTGGGCTCCGCCACCAGGGCTGCTCCCGTGCACAGGCAGAGGCAGCGCTGCCCCTCTTCTGGACCAAAGGGCTTTCTGTCTTTAGTGGCCTCTCTGAGGCTTGAAATAGAAGCCCAGGACGGAGCATGTGGCCAGAGCTTGAAGCAGAGCACAGGGCGGGGGGGCCTCCCCTGCAGGTGATGGGCGCTCACCTAGGCGGCAGGCAGGCGGAGCCTCGGCCCCCAGGCCCCACCCAGCCCTTCCACTGCTGCCTCCCATTTAGTTACGGGATGCTTTCCCATGTCACAGACGAAGAGACTGAGGCTCAGAGTGGCCAGGTGGCCAGGAAAGGGCAGAGGAGAATGGGATCCCAGGCCTGCCTGGCTGCAGCCACCTCCCTGCCATCACCGGGTCGCTGCCCACAGGGTCTCGGGCCTCCCTTGCCTTCCTTCTCCGCATGGAGGAAGCCCCTTGCCTACACTGAAGAGGAGTCTGTGCCGTCCACTGCGGTCAGGAGAAGCTGCCCAGGAGGAGCCCATCTTCCCACCCGGGTCTGTAGGTTCTGTAAGCAAAGAGTAATGTGGCCTCTGTGAGTCCCCACCCAGAGGACAGGGGTGACCTGAGCTCTGTACCCGTTCCTCATGCCGGGCGGTGACTCAGGCTCTTGGAACCAGACACCTACCCCGCTGGCCGACGTCACGGTGTCCCTGCCACCCTGACCCCTCCGACTCCAGGCAACCCCTGGTCACCAGCCAGGCAGGGGCAGGACGGGGCCCAGGTCCTCTACACCCAGGCTGGGGTCCCCGATTTCCTGGGCCTGTTCTCTGCCCCGCCCCTCAGCGGTCAGGCAGGGGACCTGACCTCTGCGCCTCAGCTCTGCAGAAGGGATAATGACGCCCCTCTGCACCGCGGGCAGGACCAGGCACTCCTGGGGTGACACACACTTGTCCCACACGGGTGTCCAGAGCGTACAACGTTTGACCCTCAGGACAGGCCCTCTGAAGTAGCTGCTTATCATCAGCCATCTAACTGGTGAAAGAGCAGAGGCACAGAGAGGGAAAGTAATGTACCCAGGAGCACACAGCTCAAGCAGTCCACTGTGGTCCTGCTGGAGGGAGGGAACTCTGTGCAGCAGGACAGCCTGCCAGGGGCTGGCGTGCCAGGCGGGAGGCGCTGCTCACTTGCACCGGAAGTCCTCGTGGTATTGAGTAGAGATCTGTGAGCATTTGTAAATCCTGGCAGGTTGACTTTTAGTTTGCTCCCTAGTTCTGTGCTGTCTCATGGGACCCCTCTGGGCATAGCATGGTGGGGACACTCCCCAGGAGGCCCCGGAGCTTGCTATGGGGGACCCCGCTGAGGCTCCCTAAGGTGGGGCACGCAGACCACCAACCCCTGCCAGGGCAGGCCAGGGGGACCCCATCCCGAGGGCTTCCTGGTCAGCAAAGTGAGGGCCATAATGTCACCCCCAAGGGAGCCAGGAATCCCCAGGGACGCAGCCTGGGGACTGCTGGAGGCTGAGAGCTGCTTGCAGACTCTGTGGGGACAGGCATGACCAGCGTGGACCTCGAGTGGAGGCAGGCTCCAGTTCAGCCAAAGGAAGAACGTCTAACTGGGGGCTGCCTGGGGCAGGAAGGGGCGGGGCGCCTGTCACAGGAGTGGCTCTGGTGTTAGCTGGGCTGGACGTGGGCATGGCAGAGGCCCTGGGGAGACCAGTGCCTCCCTGCTGAACTGTGTGAGGAGCCTTTTGACCCGGGGTCTCGTAGGCAGTGCCGTGTGGGCTCCTCTGTCCTTCACCTCTGAGGCCTCTTGCCTCCCGCGTGGTGACGGGATTGAGTCCATCTTATAGACGGGGACTCTGGGCACAGAACAGGGGGGCAGCCTGCCTCCTCCTGGCTCTGGCTTCCTGGGGCCTCCTGGCCTCAGCAGCTGGTGGCCACCCGGAAGGCAGCCCCAGCCCACCCCGTTCCTTCTTGGATCTCAGTGGCTGGGGCCTGCTCCTGCCTCACCCCTGGTTGGTGGGGGACTCTCCAGTGGGGAGCCGCTGAGGAGCCGTGGGTGGCGTGGGTGGCACGGGCCCGGGATGCACACAGCTGGGTGGGAGGGCCCTCCCACACCCTCTGGGGCGTACTTGTCTAGAGCCCAGGGACACCTCTTTGCCCCAAGGATGATGGACTCCGGAGCCGGGTGGGCACACTCCTGCCTGGTGTCCAAGCCGGGCCTGCTGGGTAACTTTCCACTGCAGAGCGGAGACCTTCAGTCCTCAGGGGAGCTTCCTTCCCTCAAGGTTCCGGCTGGTCCCCGGCAGGAGACGGCAGAGTGGAGTTGCCACGTGTCTGCAGTTTGGTGCAGGATTGTATCCCCAGAGGCCGAGCCCCAGGGCTTCTGTTCCCAGGGCCAGTGTGCTCGTGCCACCTTGTCCCACCCCCTGCTTGGTGGAGCAGGTCACCAAGGAACAGGGCCTTGCACAGGGTCCCAGAGCAATCCCAGAGCAGGCCTTCGGCCAGAATCCCAAGAGAGGCAGAGGAAGGCACTGGCTTTGGTTTTTGCTTTGTTTTGCTTTGTTTTCGTACGCGTTCTGCTTAGGTCTGCCCCCGTGCCCCTTCCCCTCCCTCCCCTTTGACCAAAGTTCCTCCATTCTTCCCATGCCCCCTCCCCCATTATGGATCAACATCCACTTATCAGAGAGAACATTTGGCCTTTGTTTTTGGGGGGATTGGCTTACTTCACTAAGCAAGATATTCTCCAACTCCATCCATTTACCTGCAAATGCCATGATTTTATTCTCTTTTATTGCTGAGTAATATTCCATTGTGTATATATACCACAGTTTCTTTATCCAGTCATCTATCAAAGGGCATCTTGGTTGCTTCCACAGTTTAGCTATTGTGAATTGAGCTGCTATAAACATTGAAGTGGCTGCGTCACTGTAGTATGCTGTTTTTAAGTCCTCTGGGTATAGACCAAGGGGTAGGATAGCTGGGTCAAATGGTGGTTCCATTCCAAGTTTTCTAAGGAATCTCCATACTGCTTTCCAGATTGGTTGCACCAATTTGCAGTCCCACCAGCAATGTATGAGCGTGCCTTTTCCTCACATCCTCGCCAACACTTATTGTTGTCTGTATTCTTGATAATTGCCATTCTGACTATGGTGAGATGAAATCTTAGGGTAGTTTTGATTTGCATTTCTCTAATGGCTAGAGATGTTGAACATTTTTTCATGTCTGTTGATTGATTGTATATCTTCAGCTTTGGAGGCAGTCCGGGGTTCAAATCTGAGCCCCACTGTCTCTGGGCTGTGTGATCTTGGGCAAGCTACTCTCCCTCTCTGAGCTTCCACGCTATCATCTTGAGGGTACATAATGGTGGTACTTCTCTGCCTCACAGGACAATCTGAGTCCAGCACAAGATGGGGACCGCATGAGTGGCTGTCACCCTTCTTCCTTAGAGGCAAGGAATCTGTACTCCCAGAACTGATGGGGACAGGGCTTGGGGCCAGGTTAGGACCAACAAGTCCTACTGTGCTGCCCCTGGAGTCCCTGAGGGTGGGTGCTCACATGGCCGTGGACTGGCCAGGTCCCCACTGCCTATCTGCACCGTGACCCTGGGCCGGCCCCCCTCCACTCTGACCCTGGGGTCCTCTTCTGTGAAACGGGTTCACAGGGCCCCAGCGCAGCCCGTGTGTGGGTCCTGGAGGTCAGGCTCCCGCGGGGCTGCAGTTCCCGGCTCTTACCTGCTCACCTCTTGGGTGACAGGCAGATGTCCCTGTGGGCAGCCCACAGGCCCTCCACCCCATATCCACCTGCTCCGGGCCCTGCTGGCATTTGGAGAAAGCCCAGCACGATGATTCCTCCACGTCACTTTCCGGGGGACTCAGAGCCACGTGGCACAGAGGAGACATCAGTTGACCTACTGTGTGCCTGGCCCTCATTTTGTTCCCTCCCTGGCAGCAGGACTTTCCCCTAAGTAGCCATCTCCATCCTATCCTGGGAGCCAGGCTGGGGAGAGCGCAAATGCCAGCTCCTCCACTTCCTGCTGTGCAGCCTCAGGCAGCTCTCCTGACCTCTCTGATCCTCGATTCTTCGTGGGCAGCGTCCGGGTAGCAGGCAGGCATGCTGGCTGCCGTTCTCATGCTGCCAGAAGAACACAGGCCTCGGGATGGGTGGCGGGCCATCGCCCTGGAGCCTGCCTCCTCCACGCTCCCCTGGCTTCTTGTTCAGACCTCAGGGACGCCGGCCCCCGTGGGACTCTGTCCCCCATAATCAGTCACCCGCTTTCCTTTTTTAGACGCTTGGCTTATTGTTCATCCCAAGTTCCGCCCACTGTGGCCTTTGCATGGCTCTAGACAAGCTGATGGATGACATCCTCCGCCCGCCCCCACCGGCTTCCTTCCAGACCAGCCAGGCACCGCTGCCGTCCCTATCAGAAGGTGGCCTCGGCCACCAGGCACCAGGCTGGCCGTAGCTTCACCTCTTGCAGGGCTGACACAAGTGGGACCCGCCAGCCTCCTCCCCAGCTGTTGGGCTTGGAGAGTGAAGGCCAGGCGGCCTCAGGGGCGCCTCCTGCTCCTCCAGCGCCACTTTCCACCCCTGGATCTGTCACTGCACAAAGCCCCGGCTCTGCCCCCGCTGCAGGTTCTCAGCTGGGCGGAGGCTCAGAGCAGCAGGCCTCTGGGCACCAGGCAGGCTGGGGGGTCCCCAACAAGGAGACCTGGCAGGCCTGGCAGATGCAGCCAGCTTATCAGCAGGCAGCTGCCAGGGGCCACCTGGAGGAGAAGCAGGTGCTGGGGGCAGGACCAGGGCAGGACCGTGCCAGCCGTTGGAAATGACGTTGGAAACCTGGAATGCTCTGCTCACACTGGCCATGCTGGATCATCCTGACAGGCCGGGACGGCCCTGGTTTGAATCTCACTCTTCAGAGACCTGGATCCACAGGGGTTTCTTCTTAGCACTAAGCGCTTCAGAGGCACCCCAGAGCCTTCTTGAGCACTCGAACCTCCTCAACCTGGTCTTTAAGACCCTTTGTGATGCAGCCCCTGATTCAGCCCCCCTTCCCAGCTCCCTCTGCTCTGTGCTCCATGCAGTTCCCAAGTGCACTCCCGTCCCCCTCTCACCCTTCCTCCTCAATCTGCTGAGTGGTTTGTCTGGCCCTTGTGCAGTCCTTGTCTGTGTCTAGGGGACTGCGCTCCCTCAGCTCCAGGGACAAGGACCCAGTGCAGCCCGTTGGCACATGCTCCCTGCAGCAGGCACAGCCCTGACACAGGGAGCCACAGGTGTCAGAGGCAGGAGGAAGTGACCGGCTGGGGCAGGATGAGGGCACTCCCTCCGCCCCTCACAGCACCAGGCCCAGCCTGGGAACTGGCCCCCGTGAGGCTGTAGTTTCCTGGGCTCCTTGATCGAGAGGAGGCCTTGGCCAGGGTCCCCTGAGGACCGAGCTGGCCTGGAATCCAGCCCTGGCTGAACCATGTTGGGGGCAATTTGGGGCGACCACAGGGGACCCCAGCCCCTGCATTGCCCTGCAAGAGTGCTGCCACTCAGGCCTGGTCCTGAGGGCTTTCCTGCCAGCCGCAGCGGTGACCTCCAGCGGCCTCCCTCGGGACTCCTGCCGACAGCCGTTGACAGGCTGTTTGGCAAGCCTGGGAGGGGGCGGTGGCGGTTCCAGTGTGGGCTGGCCCTCTTCCATCCCGGGCGCTGGGGACCTGGCCTCTGAGGCAGAGAACAAAGTCCCCACGAGTCACATCTGTCCCTGTCCCTGTGCCCGTTTGGCAGAGGTGAGGGCGGGCTGGTGGTTCTTTCCCAGCCCATTTCAAACCCACCAATGGGACGGGCCTCCTGCTGCCCGGCCCTGGGCGTGGCGGGAAGCTGGCCGCGCCCTCCAGGTGCTGCATGGGTGCACACGCTGCTCCCTGCCACTGCAGGTCGCTTTGCCTCTTGGGCCCCGACAGATGTCACTGGAACACAGCTTCTCAGGCAAGGTCTACAGCCCGAGGAGGGTGTCACTCGGGTCCAGTCGCGCCTGGGGTGGGGACGTTCCTGGGGAGAGGCCCCGCCAGCTTTCACTGCTCCCTAACAAGCTCCAGGACCCTCTGCCCTCACCCCCAACCCAGAGGTCACGCGGCTGCTTGCCCACCCGCAGGGCCTGGTGAATGGAGGGAGGAGAAGCCCCTGCAGGAGCTCAGCAGAACCGGCCAGTGCTGTCCGTGTGCAAGCAGGGCCAGAGGGACCCTCTCCCAGTTGCCGATTCCCTTTCCAGATGGTCTGCTGGAAACCTCAGCCAGGAGCACGTCCACTGAGTGCCAGCTTAGGGGACACCTTCAGGTAGTGGCCAGAGAAGCCAGGGCCGCTGCTTCTGCAGTCGTGGCAGGTCAATGCCACGTCCCTGGGCTCTTTTTAGATCAAAGGAAGGACGGGCTGGAGGGATGAGTGTGGATGTCGGGCACAGTGCAATCCAGAGGCTGCTGGAATGACTTAAAATAGGCTTTGCCCTTGGAGAACAGGGGGAGCAACCCAGGGCCGGGGGCATCCTGGCTGAGGTCAAGAGCTCCCCATAGGAGAAACCTTGCAGAATGTGTCTCCCCAGCCCCCACAGTAAAGCATCTCTGACCCAGGAACAAACCTTTCCTACTCAGAGGTGGTTAAAGGAAAGGACCCGATGTTTAATGAGCACCTAGTATGTGCTGCACACTGTACATCTGATGGGTTTGCCCTGTGTCATCTTCACGGTGATCTTGCTCGGTGGAGATGACTTTCACTAGTTTTCTAGGTCAGCTTGAGGCCCAGAGAATTTAAGCACAAACCTAAGATCACACAGTGGATAAACAACACAACCTAAATTTAAGTCTTGGTCTGGGTGACTTCACGTCACAAACTGAAAATCACAAAACTTTCAAATTAAAATCTAGAAATAAAAAGACACGGGCGGGTTCGGAGCGGGGGCTCACCCACCACTCGGATGTTGGCGAGGGGGACGGATGTTCATTGGACATCGGCTATGTGCCAGGTCTCCTGGGATGGTCCTGGGCTCTTGTCGCCCCTGCCAGCAGCCTGACACGGGGTCTAAGGTCCTGCTCCACTCACAGATGACAGAGCTGAAGCTTGGGGAGGGCAAGTGGCTTCTCGGGGGCCCTCAGACAACTCGGCGGCCAAGCACAGCCCAGAGCCTGAGTGGTTCAGGTGACCCGTCGTCTTCAGAAGGACTTGTCAGGGCTGAATGGCGGTCTCCTCCCTACACCCACAGCCACAGCCACCCACCCCACCCCTGCCACTCATCTGGAGCCAGGGGACCGTCCCTTTGACTAAGTGTAGGCACCCGAAAGGCTGGCCTGGGGCCGCCCCTCCTCTGACCTACAGCGTGGCTGCAGAGGCCTCTGCTGGGCCTGCCCCACGGGAGCCCCTTCCCTGACTTGTCCTCACACCCGGCGCTGGTTCCTGGCTGGAGGCGGGGGCTCTTCCAGAGGCAGCGCCCTCCGCAAGACAGCGACCTCCACGGGATCAGGACTGAGCCCACCAAAACGTGCGGCCCTGGTCGTGGGGTGAGCGAGAGATGTGGGTGGCGGAGTTCCTCCTTTCTATCATGGGGTGCCTTGATGATTGTGGCAATTTAAGTGATAAAGTCTCAGCTTCGGGGGACACCTCCACCCCAGGGGTGGAGGTGCGGCCCTGAGTCCACCCGACGTGTTCCTCGGGGAGCCACTTTCCCTGAACCAAGCTAAGAGCAGGCGTTGGCAAGCCCCCACCCCGAGGTGGCCTATTCTCTTATTTTAAGCTCCTCAGGCTTGTGTGACGGCACCTCCTCTTAGAGACGTTTCCGTGGGGTTTCTTCATCTCCCACAGGGCTCTGGCCCCAGTGAGGGATGGAGTGTCCCTCCATTCCCCAAAGGACCTCAGGCCACAGTCAGATGCAGCGCTGTGGCCCTGTGGCCAGCCTCACATGGGGGGGTTCGCAGGGCAGCTCCTCCCCCAGTACCTCCCACCTGCGTGAGTGGAGGTCGCTTGCCTGCTGTAAGGACCTCTGCTGGGTCCCCTCCAGCTGCTGTGTGAAGAACCTGGTGGAAAGATAAGGTTGGAAAGGAGCTGGAAGCCCTGGGGCAGCGCCTCCGCCTGCCCTGGGTGCTGAGGGCTTTGATCTGTGCGGCGGTGGTTTCCCTGGAGCCCTGGGCAGCTGGGGGGACCTTGGCCTGCTGGCTCTGGAGGAGGCCAGAAGTCATGGCGCACGAGGGCTGTGGCACGGACGCCGCGGGCCTGGCCGTCTGCACGGCCCCTGCCCGTGGCCGATGTGGGTGGCCTGCTTGCCTGGGCTCGGTCCTCTGGACGGTGCTCCCTCCAGCCCTGCCTCTCCTCCGCGGCTCTGGCGGTAGCCGACGGCTGGCTCTGGGTCCACGCTCCCCGGCAGTGCTGGCCTGGCTAGGCCAAGACCCGCCGGAAGCCCTGCTATGACCCTCTTGCCCACGCTGAGCCCTGTGGCTCGGCGTTCGGGCCCCAGGGCACCTGCAGCAGGTGGCACTCGGCCCTGCAGAGCAGTGGCTACCCAGCCGTGGGCACTGCCATGTCTGCCATGTTCCTTTGCCCTTCCCATAAATTCCAGCTTCCCCACCCCACTCCTGGGTGCCCCTCTGCACCTCCCAGACCTGGCTGGGCGGACACCATGTCCCTCACCCCCGCAGTCTAGGCTCCCCTCCAAGCTCGCTGCCCCGGATACTGATGCCTGAGTGGCCCTTCATCCTCGCTGTTGGCGATACGTAGTCAGTTGTGACCACGCAGAGACTGGCATCTCCCTGAGGCCAGGACCCGTGTGGCCTGTGGGGGTGAGGTGAGGGAATGAAGGCCCAGGGTGCACCTTTCGCCTGCTGCACTGCTGTGCCAGACCTGCCCAGCGGTGCAGGCCGTCGCCAGGCAACCTCTCCACCCAGCCCTTGACCTCTACTGTGTTGGTTCCTGAAGGGCAGAGAGAGGAAGGCAGACAGTTCCAGGAGTCCTACAAACCTAGCTTCTGTCCAGCTCTGTCCGTAGCTATACCAGCTGTGTGACTTTGGGCAAGTGACTCGACCTCTCTGAACCTCCTATTTCTTAGTCTCCATGATGGAGATGGCCAACAGTTGCCTTACCTTGTAGGGTTACCATGGGAATTAAGTGAGGAAATGCTTGGCAAATAAGCGCCCAGAGTAAGTGACCCTCAGCAGTCACATTGTTTCTTGCAGGTGTCAAAACCAGCCCACCCTGCCTCTCAGCCAAAGAGGCGCTTGGGCCGAGGGTCTGCCGTCACCTGATTGGCCAGGCCCAGGTCACACTGCAGTCTTTGCATTTGGAGCAAAGTCACCCTGCCTAGCTGAATGTCGTACCTGGAGGAGGAGGGACAGTGCTGGGCAGGCAGAGCAGCAAGTGCCCACCTGACCTCCACAGATAGAAAAAGGAATCTTCCACGATGGCCCGAGGCCTGTGGGGGCGCTGGGCCACCCTTGGGGCCTTCCCCTCCTGGAGCAGAAGTGACCTCTGACATCAGCCTCCCTTCTTCAGGGTGGCCGGGCAGAGAAGCCCACAGGAGAGGGTCCTTCCCTGACCCTGACTGACCCTGACCCCGTCAGGCTCCTCCTGGGGTTGGCCCACAGTCCCGTCCATAAGGTAGGCTCACTGGGGGAGACACCTCGCTGCACTCCAGCCCTGACCACCACACAGGCCGCAACGGCACTTCCCAATGGCCACAGGGTGCCAGGCCTGTGCTGGGCACAGGGGAGTCAGAGCCCCTGTCCTCCTAAGCCCACCCGCCACCCCCGACCCTTCCTTACCCACTGTCCTTCCCCTCGAGTGTGCGGTAGAGCCATGAAAGTCGCCTTCAATGTGCAACTTACTGACTGGGATTTAAACCTCCAGATCAAGTATATCGTATTTAATTTCTCTGGGAAAACTAATTAGAACCTCCAAGTTTCTGCCACCTTCAAAACATCAGCTTCTTGGCCCCTTTACTAGTGCCCGCCCCTCCACAAGCCACCCTCATCCTGTCTTGGAATAATCCAGTCAGTTTATGGGACCCCCAGCCTCCCTGCCCACCTGCTGCCCAAGAGCCCCCTCTACACATGGTGGCCAAGCAGTCATGTCAGGTCTCTGCTCTGGACCTCAGTCCTTCCTCCCATTCAGAGCACAGCAGAAAAGAAAAACAGCACACGCCAGGTACAGTGGTCCACGCCTGTAATCCCAGCGGCTTGGGAGGCTGAGGCAGGAGGATCAGAAGTTCAAAGTCAGCCTCAGCCACTGAGCGAGTCCCTAAGCAACTCAGTGAGACCTTGTCTCTAAATAAAATATATAAAAGGGCTGTGGCTGGGTCTTCGTGGTGGAGCGCTTGCCTAGCATGTGTGAGGTTTGATTCTCAGCACCACATATAAATAGATAAATAAAATAAATGTCCATCAGCAACTAAAAAAATACTTTTTATAAAAAGGGGGCTGAATGTGGCTCAGTGGTCAGGCACCCCTGGGTTCCATCCCCAGTACCCGCCCCCCACAAAGAAAGAACAGCGCAGCCGCAGGCGCCCCACTGCCCCCGGCTCTGGCTCACATCCCTCTGCTCTGCCGCCTGCCTGGCCACCGGCACAGCCCACCGTGAGCCTTGGCACCTGCGTTGCCCTGCCTGGAGTGCTCCTCCCCCAGTCCCCTGGTGGCCGGCCCCTTTCCCTCCTTAGGCCTCCACTCACAAGCCACCCCGCAGAGAGGCTCCAGGAGACTCTGGGTGATGCCCACCCACCCCACTCCTGGGCTGCCTCTTGTCTGCAACGTGTCCACTGCGCAGGGTGCTCTGCCCCATGGGAGTGGGGACCAGACTTGGGCTGGGGCTGCGGCATCCCGGTGCCTAGTGTGCTGACCCGCACACACCGGCCCTTACTCATGTTAAATGACTGAAGTCTCTGCAGCGCTTTCTTTCTTTTTTTTTTTTTTTTTTTTTGGCACCAGGGACTGAACTCAGGGGCACTCGACCACTGAGCCACATCCCCAGCCCTATTTTGTGTTTTATGTAGAGACAGGGTCTCACTGAGTTGCTTAGCACCTCGCTGTTGCTGAGGCTGGCTTTGAACTCGCGATCCTCCTGTCTCAGCCTCCCTAAGTGCTGGGATTACAAGCGTGAGCCACCGCGCCCGGCTTCTGCAGCGCTTTCTAATGTGGGACCTTGGCTTCGGCCCTTGACCTCGTCGTCTCTGGGCCAGTGGCTTCTGTGTGGAGAGGGTCTCACGGCTTCCGTGGCCTGTAGGCCTTGCCCTTGTCCCCACCCCTGCCTCCCAGCAGCCTCAGGACTAACTGAACCCGCCCCCTCAGCCCCTGAGGTTCCCTAAGCAGTGCTGGGTGGGGGAGGAGCAGTCCCCACGGGGCCTCCCTGGTGGGAGCTGCCACTCTCCCACTGTCCGCCGGGACCACACCCACACCCAATCAGGTCACCTGGTTTCCTGATCAGTGGCCAGATCCTTTGAAAGGAGGCCACCCGGGGCTCCCTGGTCCTTCAGAGCAGGATTCCTTAGAAAGGAGCCCCAGAAGCACACATTCCAGAAAAACCGACTTGTTCACAAAGAATGCCTCCATTTTCTATGGGTAAGGGGATGGAAAGTCCCAGAATCCTAGCCAGAATTTGCTTTGGAACCTGTAATGTCATCAGATTATTAGTCCCAGTACACACGTACTTTGTGCCAAGTAGTATTTAGGGACTTCGTCCACATCATCTGTCAGCGGCTGCATGAATTAAGTAATGCCCGCCCTCCTCCACTTTCTTTTTCTTTTCTTTTTTTGTACCAGGGATTGAACCCAGGGTTGCTTAACTAACTGAGCCACATTCCCAGCCCTTCTTACATTTTATTTTGAGACAGGGTCTCATTAAGTTGCTGAGGCTGGCCTTGAACTTGTGATACTCCTTCCTTGGCCTCCTTCTGAGCTGCTGGGATTATAGGCGTGTGTCACTGCACCAGGCAGTAATTCCCCTTTCACAGATAAGGAGACAAGGTAGAGCAGTGACAGGGTGGCCTGCATGTCACCGGGAAGTGCCAGATCGCTGGGAGTCCAGGCTGTCTTAGGATTCACAGGCCAGGCCTGACTTGCTTGTGAACAAAATTTCACAGAGTAAAACAGCCAATACCTCCTCCCAGGAGCCCAGGTTCCTGTTGCCCTGGGAGGAGATCCTGGGAGAAAGCTTCTGGATGGAGAGGAAGTGGACAGAGAAGTCACTCTGCTGCTGGTGACTGATGTGATGAGCTCACTGGTGCCGCAGTCTGTGCAAACAGTTCTAGTGCCCCCCCCACCCCATAAAGGGAGCTTCACTCATCTCGTGAAACGGGTGAAGTGACTTTGGGGGGCAGAGACTGAGGGTGGTGGCCCTTGGGTCCAGCCTAGGACCCCTAAAGCTTACCAGTGACCTAATACACACTGTAAAATGAAAGTGCCTGGTGGACGACGGGGTTCTCTGGGGCCTAACGTGCGTCCCTTCTCTCCGCAGACCCCAGCCCCCCGGCGCGCATGCTGGCCCCCCGGCCGTGCTGCGGCCCCGGCCCCGAGCGCCGCGCCGTCCTGGGCGAGGCGCCGCGCTTCCACGCGCAGGCCAAGGGCAAGAACGTGCGGCTGGACGGCCACTCGCGCCGGGCCACGCGGCGCAACAGCTTCTGCAACGGCGTCACCTTCACGCAGCGGCCCATCCGGCTGTACGAGCAGGTGCGGCTGCGCCTGGTGGCCGTGCGCCCCGGCTGGAGCGGCGCGCTGCGCTTCGGCTTCACGGCGCACGACCCGTCGCTCATGAGCGCGCAGGACATCCCCAAGTACGCCTGCCCCGACCTGGTCACGCGGCCCGGCTACTGGGCCAAGGCGCTGCCCGAGAACCTGGCGCTGCGCGACACCGTGCTGGCCTACTGGGCCGACCGCCACGGCCGCGTCTTCTACAGCGTCAACGACGGCGAGCCCGTGCTGTTCCACTGCGGCGTGGCCGTGGGCGGCCCGCTCTGGGCGCTCATCGACGTCTACGGCATCACCGACGAGGTGCAGCTGCTCGGTAGGTGGCGCCCGGAGGGCGGGACGCGAGTGGGCGGGCGCAGGGTCGGTGGGTCTCTGCCCTGACTCCTCTCAGTGGCTGCTCGCTCACTCCGTCACCCGCACCGCTCCACCTGTTCCCATCCGTGCTCTCCCGGCTCGCGCACGCGTTCCCACGCGCGGTCATTCCTTCCTCATTTCCTTGCACGCACCCGCTGCCTCGTCCACTCGGTCCGTCTGTCATCGGCCCAGCAGACGCACTTCCGCCCTGAGGCTAGCGCTCCAGGTCCACCCTGGCAGGCACTGAGCAGTGGGAGACCCAGGCCCAGGCCCATGGGTCACATAACTGGCCCTCAGGTCACGTAGCATTTTTAGGTGTAACCTTTTTTTTTTTTTTTTTTTTTGGTACTGGGGATTGAACTCAGGGACACTCGACCACTGAGCCACATCCCCAGCCCTATTTTGTGTTTTATGTAGAGACAGGGTCTCACTGAGTTGCTTAGCGCCTGGACATTGCTGAGGCTGGCTTTGAACTCACGATTCTCCTGTCTCAGCCTCCCTAAGTGCTGGGATTACAGGCTTGCGCCACCACGCCCGGCTTAGGTGTAACCATTTTTAAGCGTACAGTTGAGTGGGCTTCCATTAGTGAGCACTGTTTCCACTTCCAAAACATTTGATTACCCCAACAGGACACCCACAACCGTTCAGCCCCCACGCCCTGCTCCCCTCCCCTGGCAAGCTTTCCCCTGGAGACCTTGGCCCTTGAACCTACAGGCAGCTCCGGAACCGGCAGCCTTGATCTCTGGGGAGGAGAGGGAGAGCAGGTATCCTGGGGGTGGACATGGCCCTACTTGTACCTTATCTGTGATGCAAGGCACACTTCTAAAGGTGGCTAGATTTGGACAGATTTGCCCTTGAGCCCAGAAATTCCCACCTGCCCAGAGGCAGCCCCTTCTTCCCCCAGGACAGCCGCTGTTCCTGACTTGCACTGTGGATTAGTCCATGTGGACCACACAGTCCGTGCATGGTTTATCTCAGCATAGTATTTCTAAGATACGTCCTGCGGTTGCTGGTGTCGGTAGTTTGTTCCTATTCGTGGCCACGGAATAATCAATCTGTAGCACAGAACACGCAGCTTGCATGTCCAAAGGCTTGGGCTGCTTCCAGTTGTTCAGCATGTATCTTGAGGAGAACGCTGACTTGGGCTGCTTGCCGTCTGTCCCCACCCTTGGGCACAGAGGGAAGATCCATGCACCCAGCCTCAGAGCCCTCTTTTCGCCCCAAAAGTAAGAAGGCCACAAAACTCCTGAGTGGTTAAGAGCAGGCAGGGCCTGGGGAGTCGTGGAGGCCTCTCTTCTAATCCTGGCTGTCCTGCCGGGAGCTTTGTGACCTCAGCCAGGTGACTGAAGCTCGCTGTCCCTTAGTGTTTTTTCCTCTGAAGTGGGTTCATGACGATACCACCTGGAGGGTCATTGGCAGGAATCCATGAGTCGACACATAAAAGGGTACAGCCTCACCCCTGGCACCTAGGAAGCCCTCAGAAAATAACAGCTAAGGAGAAAAACGCAAAGAAAGCCAGGCGCAGTGGCCACGCCTGTAACCCAGAAGCTCGCGAGGCTGAGGCAAGAGGATTGCAAGTTCAAAGCCAGCCTCAGCAATTTAGCAAGGCCTTTTGCAATTTAGCGAGGCTCTGTCTCTCAATAAAATCCAAAAAGGCCTGGGAATGTGGCTCAGTGGTTAAGCACCCTTAAGTTCAATCCCTGATTCCAAAAAGAAAAGAATTAATAGCTAAGTAAGAATCTCTACCTGTGGCCCGGAGCACACGTCTAGATTCCAGGCTCTGCAGACCAGATTATGAATAGCCGCCCCTTCCTAAGGTGGGGCCTGACCTGAGCATTTCCCCGCTGTGCCCGCCTGCTCTTTTCCATGAAAGCTTTTGGTATTTCAACTCAGAAAATGCAGGTCTCTGAAACCTAGGGCTCACATCACTCAGCTGGAGCTCCTCATTCCTGCAGAGCGGGGAGGCAGTCCCGCCCCACCACCCTCCTTAGTCACAGCCCAGGTTTCCAGGTAGCACACCAGAACTCGCGGCCCTTGGCATGGCTTAGCATCTCCATGATACAAACTGGATGCAGCCTATGAGGACTTCATGCGACTGAATAACCCTGGAGGCACCTGGACTGTCCTCTCATTCATTCGCTTCTCCAAAGGCTGGGGACGTAGCTCAGTGGGAACCCCTCAGTGTCTTGTGCCCCTGGGAGGGAAAGGAGGGCCAGAGTCCACATGTGCATAGTGTGGCAGCACGAGCCTAGGGTTCCTTATCTGCAGGTTGTCCCTGAGCTGCCCTAATTGGGGAAACCTAGCACAGGTGCTGCAGGACAGTGGAATAAATACGAGGGGGAATTGAGATCAGGAGGAATTCCATCTCTGGGTCATGGGATCGTGGGTGAATTTCACTTCCTTGTATCTAACAGCTACCTTCAAAAAAATAAGCTCATATTGCTTTTACAATCAGAAAGGGCAATAAAATTATTTTCCTCTCCAAAGATTACAAGAGATGATTTTGGGGAAGCTCTGGCATGTGATTGAGGCTCATAAATGTTTGTTTCCTTCCCAGGGGAAAAGCAGGTTAGCACTGGTTACACCTGGGTGAGGGGAGGAGGCATGCCTGTTATTTCTCCCCTCCCCCACACCTTTGTCATTAGCAGTGATCTGTAATCAGGGGAAAGTTACAATGAAAATCAGAAGAAAGCCAGGCAGGCCTCAGGTACCATCAGGCGCAAGATGAAGCAACCCAAGAACCTCAGAAATCTCCTGCTTCCTGGGAGAACTTGGCTTCCCAGGGGGGTGTCGGAGCATCAAGTGGACACACACAGGGCAGCCGGTGTCCGGAGCACCGTGGATTCCTGTGCGTCACAAAGAGCAAGGAGGTGGCATGTTCCTTTAGACATTCTCCCCGTGAAATGTGGAATAGAAAGCCCTGGGTGTCCAGCACAGTGGCACAGACCTGTAATCCCAGTTGCTCAGGAAGCTGAGGCAGGAGGATTGTGAGTTCAAAGCCAGCCTCGGCATCTTAGTGAGGTCCCAAGCAACTCAGTGAGAACTTGTCTCTAAGAAAATATTAAAAAGAGCTGGGGATGTGGCTCAGTGGTTAAGCCGCCCCTGGGTTCAATCCCTAGTACCAAAAAAAAAAAAAAAAGCACAGAAAGCCCTACTAGATAAAGCCTGAAAACCAAGACCCAAAAATGGCATCTGGGTACAGTTGTTAAATTTAGCAAATAAAAATAAGAAACGCCCAGTTAAATTTGAATTTAAGATAAACAATGAAAAATTTTTAGTACAAGTATGTCCCGGCCAGTTCTTGGAACATACTCCTGTGGGGGAGATGTGTTTATCTGAAATTCCAAAGTTCCCAGGCCTCACCTGGCACCCCTTCTCTGGGAACCCCTCTCATCTTGTGGGGCGGGGGTGTACTTTCATTGCCCCAGAACTTGAACCAAAATCAAGTCTTAGAAATCAAAAGGGGTTCCCAGGCCTCTTGTGGTTCCTGCCTGCGGGATCTGCTGCCCTGCCCAGCCTCCTCCTGCCCAGGGTATGACTGGGCCAGAGAGTATGGTATTTGTGGGCCAGACCCTGGGGTGCCCTGTGTAGCTGAAAAACCCAGGGTTCCGAAAAGGAAAGTGGTAAGTCTAAAAGCAACCAGCTTGCAAGTGGCAGGGCCACCGATAGAAGCCAGAGGTGTCTGTGTTCAGTTCAGTGATTGTCAGCCTGGGCTGTACCTTGAGACCCCTGGGGAGCTCTGAAACCCCTCTCCTCAGCTGCACCAAGACCCGTGAAGTCAGAACTCTGGGGGTGGCTCCCAGGCAACTGCGTCTCCTAAGCTCCTCAGGGTCCCCGAGGTGCAGCCAGGACTGTGACCCCAAGAAGCCCCTTGCACGTCACCCACCACAAGGAGGCCGCTGGGCCTGAGGCTGAGCCCAGGCATGGGGCAGCTCTAAGGGCTGAGGGCAGCACGCCATGTCATGGTGTCGGGGGCCTGGCTTCGGAGTCCTGTGGCCTGGGGTGGAATCTCATGTCGGTCACCCTGTGGCTGCGAGACCTTGAGTCACTGTCCACCTCTCAGAGACTCGGTGTCCTCCTCTGTGAAATGTGCCCGTTTTACAGAGTGGTGGAGGGTGGAGATGGGAGAGAGCAGGGATCGCTCCAGCAGTGGAGGGGTGTGTCCACCAGCACCAGAGGGCCTGGAGACGAGCCTCGGGGCTAGAGGCCAGACAGCCGCTGGACCTCCCCTGTGGCTGGAGGGTTCTCCATAACAAATCTTCAAAAGGTAGATTGACACGCCAGGCCTCGGCCACACTGTGCGTCCTGGGCCACCTCCACCAGGGGCAGTGCCCATGGGCACAGAGCTCTGTGCGTGGAGATGAAGTGAGGGCACAGCCTTTTCTGAGGGCCATGGTATGCCAGGTCTTGGCACTGTCACATAGGTGGTGACCAGCCTCACAAACACCAGGCTCCCAGGGCCTCTGGCTGCACATGTGCTGTTCCCGTGCCTGGGATGCTTGGACACTCTTTTTGTGTGTGGTGCTGGGGAGGACTGAACCCAGGGCCTTGTGCATGTGAGGCAAGTGCTGTACCAGCTGAGCTACGTCCCCAGCCCTTGGCACCTCTTGCCCACCCCAGCCCTGCGGGCTCCGGGTAGTAGCCCTTCACCGCTATCGGAGAGGCCCCCTCCCCGGCCCCACTCCTGAGCCTGCCCGCCTGTGCACAGCCTCAGGGAACCCAGCCCTGTCACCCCCTGGCTGTGCGCCCACTTGGCAGTGAACACACACGGGACGGTGGCCTTTGGTGATACTCGTCACCATATTCTGTGGGATGGGCTCACTGGAGTCTGCCCCTCCTGCTGCACAGGCCCTCCACAGACACAGGAGCCACACCTGTGGCTCACCTGTGTCCCCCGTGGCCAGCAGCACCTGGCACATCAGAACCCACGTGTGCCGAGCACCTGCCCACGCTGTGTGTTAACAAGAGTGGTCTTCCCACGTTGGGGGCAGAGGAAGGGGACCACTGCCACTCCATTAGAAGCTAAGGAAGCTGCGGTGAGGTGACAGGCAGGACTGGAACCTGAGTCTGCCCGTGACCCCAGCCGTGCGAGGGAGGCTGCTCTGGGGCACAGGCTCCTGTCGGGCCGTGGTGAGGGGCGAGGTGGAGGGGCGTGGGTGGGGAGCGGAGGCAGCCGGGCGGCAAGAGCTGGGCCCAGGCCAAGCAGAGGGCCACGAAGGGGACAGGAGGTCCTGGGAGAGGGCCCCAAGGGGCTCCCAGAAACAGCCCCTGGACCAAAATGGCTTTTCAAAAAGTGCTTGTTTTCTTCTTTAGTACTTTTTTTTTTTTTTAATTAGAAAACCAATATGCACCTGAGGAAAAAAATGAGAAAATCAGAAAAGCATAAAGAGGGAAATTTCCGTCCAGAGTTAGTCACCCTCAGGTTATGCGTGTCTGTCCTGGATTTATCCCCCTCTGCATCCTCTGCGCACATTTCTCCAAAATCCCAATCAGACCATGCGTTCGGTTTTGACTCCTCTTTTGATCACTTCCTGTTACGTCACAGGCATTTTCCTACTTTGTTCATTGAAAACTTTAACCAAGTAATATTGGTGTTTTATCAAAATTTGCCATAGACAGGTTTAATGTAGAAAAAAGTGGATAAGACAGAAAAATCTGGAGAAAGGCCTTCCATAATCTCACACCCCCGAGAGAGAATTACCATTAACGTTCTCTTAGATTCCAGAACTTCGCTTCCTCTACACGTAAGTTAAAATGACATAGCTATAGACACAGATAGACTATATTTGTTTAAGAGAACCAAATTGAAATCCCGCCGCTTCCCTCAGACATAGGCAAGAAGGCACCCTCTAAGTCAGGACGCACCCCTGAGCCCAGGCAGCAGCACACAGTGGGCAGGGGGCTGCCTTGGGGCCATGAGGCAGAAGTCACACCACCTCAGGCCACCGCTGCCATGCCAGATTCAGGCCCTGTTAGCAGCCCACCTAATTTTCTGAAAGAAACCGTAAACCCCACTTAGGTGGAAGGCATCTGGGGCGCACATTAGACTCCCCCCAGGGCCGGGTGCATACGGAGCTTGTCAAGGTGTCCATTGTCATGATTTGGTTGTACGTTTGGAAAACTAAAGAGAAAGAAATTCTTTTCCCATGATCCAAACTACAGAATGGTCACATTTAACAAAACCTCTGCTACAGGGGTTGGTCTCCAAAGTGTTAGAAAACACTTCTTGTTTATTCATCATGGTTAACAAAACCACGGGAAGGTCTTCAAAACACACGCAGTGACATTGTTTGCCTGACTGCTTTGTCATTCCGTGTGGCAGTATCTCCCACGGACCACACGCATTCTTCAGTAAACTCTTGATAACGAACGCTTCTCGCCAGGCACGGGGAGCCCTCGGAACTGGTGGAGAACAGACGGGCAGAGACTCAAGGGACACCCGTTCTATTAGGGAGTCAGAAAATGACGCAGTTGGGCCAAGTAAAGAGACCTGTATTACCTAGATGGCAATATTTTTATTTTGCTTTTTCATTTAACTATCATGTGTCAAGAACATATTTTCACACCATTAAAAATCATTCAGAAATATTTTCATAGCTGACATTTTTAAAAACATTTATAGACCGAGTCCATCTCTTGGGAAGACCTTATTCTGCCCACAGTTTGGGAGACCTGGCCCAGGGCCTGCCTTCACTCAGAAGGCAGCATGTGTCACAGAGCCCAGACTTTGGAGCCAGGAGTTGGGGAGGGGGAGAGGGAGAGTGGCTGCAGCCCTCCTCAGGCTCCCCAACCCCTGTGCCTCAGCGCCCCTCCAGGTGCAAGGGCTGTCCAGAGGGCCTGGGTTGCTGTGAGGATTAAATGGATGACAGATGAAAGGGGCTCAGCCTAGCACCCATCACGTGTCTGTGCTCAGGCTGCAAATACCAGGACTGCTCTTCTGGTTGGGGCTGTGTTCTGGTGGCGGCAGCCAATGAAGGGCTTCCACATGCTCTCTGAATGCTCAAATGTATGAAAAGCTCTGGAGGAAGAGAGAGCGATGAGGAAGAAAGGACAGAAAGAGGAAGGGAGAGCTGGCTGGTGGCACAGGCCTATAATCCCAGCACTTTGGGAGGCTGAGACAGGAGGATGGCGAGTTCAAAGCCAGCCTCAGCAATGGTGAGGCGCTGAGCAACTCAGTGAGACCCTGTCTCTACATAAAACACAAAATGGGGTGGGGATGTGGCTCAGTGGTCGAGTGCCCCTGAGTTCAATCCCCGGTACCCGCCCCCAAAGAAAGAGAGAAGGACAAGGATAGGAGGAGGAGAAAGGAAGAGGAAAGAGTAGGTGCAGAGGGAACAGGAGGGTGACGGAGAGAAGAGAGGGGGACAGGAGCGAGAGGGGGAGAAGAGAAGGGCAGGGCGGGAGAGGGATGGGAAGGTCTTTTCTGCCGGGCGGGCGCAGCCTCACCACCGTCCGTGTCCCCGCAGAGAGCGCCTTCGCGGACACGCTGACGCCGGCGCGTCTGGGCCAGGCCCGCTTCAGCGCCTGCCTGCCGCCCAGCAGCCACGACGCGGCCAACTTCGACAACGACGAGCTGGAGCACAGCCAGGTGGTGGCCAAGCTGGGCCACCTGGCCTTGGGCCGCGCACCGGGCCCGCCGCCCCCCGACGCCGCGGCCGCCGTCCCGTGCGCGCCCCGCGAGCGCCCCTGGTCCGCGTGGTCGCCGGCGCCGCCGGAGGCCGAGCTGCGCTTCCACGCGACGCGCGGGCCCGACGTGAGCCTCTCCGCCGACCGCAGGCTGGCGTGCGCGCCGCGGCCCGACGGCGGCCGCTCGCTGGTGTTCTCGGAGCGGCCGCTGCGGCCCGGCGAGAGCCTGCTGCTGGAGGTGGGCCGCGCGGGGCTGGCGGCGCCCGGCGCGCTGGCCTTCGGCGTCACGGCGTGCGACCCGGGCGCGCTGCGGCCCGCCGAGCTGCCCGCCGACCCCGACGCGCTGCTGGACCGCAAGGAGTACTGGGTGGTGGCGCGCGCCGGGCCCGTGGCCAGCGGCGGCGACGCGCTCAGCTTCACGCTGCGGCCGGGCGGCGACGTGCTGCTGGCCGTCAACGGGCGCCCGCGCGGCCGCCTGCTGTGCGTGGACACCGCGCGGCCGCTCTGGGCCTTCTTCGCCGTGCGCGGCGGCGCCGCCGGCCAGCTGCGCCTGCTGGGTGAGTGCCCGGGGTCGCCCCGGGAGGGACACCTCCGGGGCGGGGGGCGCCACTGTCCCCTGGACCGGCGACCTGGCCCTGGGCCGGCCGGGCAGACTGCACAGTCGGTCAGTGGCCACCATGGTTTTTATTGCCCTTGTCAATTTATTTTAGGATTTTTTAAAAACATGCAGCATATTAAGTGTAGAGGGGGTCATTTCAGTGACAGGAAGAGGGACGAGAGTGGCGCTGCCCACACAGCGCAGTGGAGGCTTGGGCCACCTCGTTTCCCCGTGGTTCTTGCTTACTGATGCCATGCAAGGACAAACCAGCGACCGGGGCCAGGCCCCTGGCTGCGGATAGGCCTGCAGAAGACAGGAGGCCACCGCACATGGGAGGGGCCCTCAGACGCCGGGACAGCCGCCCGGGTCTGTGGGCTGCAGCAGGGCCACTCCTGGCGTGGCAGGGAAGGCTGCCCCCAGAGCAGAGCTCCACTCTCGGGGACAAAGGCCGGTCCGGTGTAGCAGAGGCAGTGGACACCTCCTTATCCTCCTGCCCACCCTGTGAACTTGGCCTCCCCATCCCCATCTACAGATGAGAGTTGGAGCCCAGAGAAATTAAATGACAGCCAGAGTCACGGAGCCGGTCAGCCGTGAAGATGCAGGACGTCTCCCGGGCCTCAGCTGCTTCTGTGTAGGGTGCCCTGCCCACATGTGACAGGGTTGCCAGGCGGCATGGGTCGGCACAGCGTGTGTAATTGTCTCAGTGGTGATGCTGGCACCCGGATGTGGGGGAGCGGGCAGGCTACGCCTTGGGGAGATTGTCAGATCTCTTTTTTTTGAGGAACAGCAGACACGGTTTCAGCCTGAGTGCCCAGGTTCCTGCGAAGACTTTGCAAAAGCTGAACCTGGAAACCTCACCCACCGTAGGGCCTGAACAATCAGGAGTGTTGAGTGGTCAGGCAGAGAGAACAGAAGGGAAGAGACTCCTGGCAGCCAGGGACTTGTCCCCCATCCCCACCTTAGAGCAACTCTGGCACTGAGTTACCTGAACTTCCCCCTGCAGCTCTCTGCATCCTGACAAATAGCCTGTTATCTAAATCAGCAGCAGGCATAGGTTTGGGAGGAAAACTCCTCCATGTTGACCACACTAGCAGCCAGAGATCTTGTCTCTGCAAGTGACAAACCCCATTACAAGTGTCCTAAGCAAAAAGGGAAATTTGTGGGCACATATAACTCAGAAGTCTGGGAGCATGTTAGGTGGATTCAGGAATAGGTGGATCTAGGTGTTGAAAGGAAGTCATCAGGATCCCACTGCATTCCTTGCCTCAGGGTGGGTCCTACAGTGCAGACTACCTCCCGCGGAACAAGCCCTTCTTTCCCAACAGTTTTAGTGAGTTACCCAATAGGGCCCCAGGGCCTGCCTTGATTTATATGCCCTTCTCTGAAACACCACTGGGGTCAAGGAGCAGAAGCTCCCCTTGGCCTGGCCTGGACATGTGCGAGGGTATCCAGGGTGTCGTAGTGCCGTGAGGACACCCAGGACTGTTTCTGAAATAGATGGGATGGAGACAGACAGACGTCCTCCCACACATGGGGCCTGTCCTCAGCGGGCAGTCCTCAGCAGGACCCTGGGAGTGGCCCTCATCCTGTTAGACAGGGAGCAGGAGGCGTGTCGGGGCATGTCCTGCCTCCCGCCGCCCCTCAAGCGGTCTCTATGGGTCTCAGGTACCCTGCAGTCCAGCCCTACGACCACGACTCCCTCGGGGTCCTTCAGCGGCTCCCAGGACGACAGTGATTCAGACGTGACCATCAGTGTCAATCAGTCATCTTCGTCCTCGTCAGAGTCGTCACTGGGTAAGGATGTGCAGACCCCAGCAGAGGCCGGCCTGGTGGCTGCCTGGCTTCCTGGGCCTTCCTGGGCTGAGCAGGCGCTGTCTCTCCCTCCGGCTCCTACCCCAGCCCGGCTTCCCTGGGGAGGGGCAGCCCCTCCTCCTGATTCCTGGTGGGGCGGAAGGGGAGGAAACAGGCCAAACCTAGGCTACAAACCAAAATGGGTTTCCAGTGGTCCCCCCTGGCTCCGCCCTAGAAGCACTGCTCCTGGGCTGGCCTGGCAGAGCCCACCTGACGGCCACATGGCTGACGGATGTCCTGTTCTCCCCTTTGGCAGTGACGGCCCCCAGCTCCCCGCTGAGTCCCCCGGTGTCCCCAGGGTTCTCCCCGCCGGAGCTGGCAGGCAGCAGGAATGGCGAGTGCACCGTGTGTTTCGACGGCGAGGTGGACACAGTCATCTACACGTGTGGACACATGTGCCTGTGCCACAGCTGTGGCCTGCGACTCAAGAGGCAGACTCGGGCCTGCTGCCCCATCTGCCGGCGGCCCATCAAGGATGTCATCAAGATCTACAGGCCATAGCGGCCAGCAAGCCAAGGCCAGAACAGTCACCTTCCTGCAGCCCCACTAGGCTGGGCAGCCACCAGGGCCACCAGGGAGTCTGAGGGCAGCCCTCACTCACCTGCACTCTCCATCGGTGGGAAGGGCAAGGAGGCCCTGGGGTCCGAGCCCAGGCAGGCGTTGCTTCCAGCTCAAAAGTGCTTTGCCCCCAAGGGCCGTCCCAAGAGCAAGCTCAGGAACTGCCTGGCAGATCCCCCAGTCCCCTGGGACCTTTCAGCTGGGGAAGGGCGCCCTCTAACGTGCAATGCTTCCTTCTGGGGGTGGATGGACGGCGCGAGGGGGGGACCTGGTGGAGGTGTCTTCTGCAGGGCCCCAGCTCTGGGAGGTTATTTACCGCTAAGGGATGTGCAATCTGGAGCTCACATTTTAGCAAGGCTGAAACCCGCTTTCTGGGGATGTGATGCAGCTGCTTTTGAATGTACGAGGCCTGAACTGCAGGGAACTCCAAGGACGGTAGAGGAGAGGCGCAGATTTGCTTGGGAGGCAAAAATAACTGATTGTTTACAGCCGGAGGCTGTCCTCTGGGAGGGTGGGCGGGCAGCGTCAGGAGTGGTTGGCCCAGTTCCCCTGGGGCTCCGGCTTGGAGGCCCATCTTGAGGGGTGCTGCGGCCGGGGCCTGGGCTGTGGCTTCCTCTCGCCCTGCACCCCAGGCCGCGTCAGAGCCAGCACGCGGCACCCGGCCAGACGCTTGAGCCTTGGTGGGGCCTCCCTTCTCCAGGGAGATGGGCCGCTGTGCCTGGATGGGAAGGGAAGGCCTCACTTCCCTTCCCATCCTGGCTACTCACTTGGCCTTGGAAGGCCACGCTCCGTGTTCCCTGGGCTGCCGTTTGCCAAGGTCTACGGGCATTCCCAGGGGGCAGGAGCAGGAGGAACCAGGACTTTGTGGCCGGTCCCGTCCTGATTCCCAGCTGGTCTTCTGCTGGTCACTTCTGCTGGTGTTGAGAGGCGTGTCCACTAATAATGGAGACATCAGCTGAAAGCGCAGGCACTGGGACCCCCCACCCCCAGGCCAGCCTGCTGGCACTTCCTAGGGCCCTGGCCCTGCCCACCACTCACCCAGGCCCATCTCTGCAGACACCAAGACCTCGCTGGGGTCAGGCTGGCCCAGGCTGCCCCTCCCTTCTTGTCCCTGGTCCTGTTTCTGCATCCCCGACTGAAAGCCCAGCACCTGCCACCCTCGGGAAGGCCGGCGCAGCGTCCTGGGAAGCCAGCCCCCTCACAAGGAGCAGTTTTTGTCTTTCTCACAACTGCTGGTCTGTGCTTGTCTTGCTGAGAGAGGGGAGGAGAACACCCGGGAGCTTCCGAGTTCATGAAGCCACCGTTCCTGAGGGCTGGGCCGGCCGGCGCAGGTCACGTCCCCCAAGACCAGTCCATGGCCTGGGGTGCGCATGGTCTGGGTCAGCTGCTGCCTGTGGCTGGGCGTGGCTGTGGGTTTCTGCCCCATCTCAACTTCAGAACCACCACTCCCTCCTCCCAGCCAGCACCCCATAGCTGACCTTGGAAACGCCCGCATTTACATTCTGCAGCAGTGTTGCGCCAGCGGCTCTGGAGCCCCAGTGTTAGCCAAGGTGAGAGTCCAAGGATCCAGGCAGCTGTCCCGCCGATTGCTCAACAGGCACCATCGGTTTCCCCTATGCTGGGTGGGCCGAGCCTTGCGACCGCCCTGTGGGGAGGACTTGTCACCAGGGATGGTGACTCTGCAGGCAACTGTCCCTCTGACCAGATTTGAGACTCAGTCACACACGCAGTGGTCGGTGTGGCCGGGGGCCCAGCTCCTCTTTCCCGCCCCTGGCCCTTCCCCACTTGCCCTAGCATCCCGGCAGGGATCACATACAGCTGCCACCAGGAACCCAGTGGCGGAGGGCCTGGGCCCCTGGATGGACCAGCCGTGCTCCTGGTGACCTGTTACCTGGGAGGAAGCGAGAGTGGCCTGTTTAACCTGCTCTGCAGCCACTATAAATAGCCTCCCATTTCCAAGGGCAGCAGAGGGGGTGTTTATGCTGAGGGGCAGACCCTTCCGGCTGTGTGCTGGAGGGTGTGTTCTGTCCTGGGACGGGGCGGAGGAAGAGGGACCGCTGTCCTTGATTCACACCTACTCCGTGCCTTGGCACACAGCCAGAGAGGCACCTTCATGGGGTCACCCTGGGAGACGAGTCAGTGCCCCATGGAGTCACATCTGAGCCCAGGTAGTCGAAGGACGTGCCCCGGAGAAAACACTGCCAATCTCATCCGCAAGGTGCTGTGAGCGCAGGCCCGTGCCTGGGAGGCGGGCCGGCCTGGGGAGCCTGCTGGGGGCCTGAGTCAGGTGCCGAGGCTCACACGGCAGGCCCAGGAGTGTCCCTGGACGCGCATCTGCAGAGCCTGGGCACCCGCAGCCCCTCTGCTGCCCACACCCAGGAAGCACGCGTGTCCCCTCAGCCTCCTGTGCTCTCCGCCCACCCCCTCCCAGGGGAGCCGAGCTACGCAGGCCGTGGCTCCAGCCCTGGGTCTTGGGTTACCTGGGTGCCCAAGTGGGCCACTCTGGGGGGAGGCCCAGGGCGGGGCCTTGCCCCACCCCGCAGCAGACCCCTCCTGTTCTCCAGGAGTCACCCACCGTGTGCCCTCCCAAGACACAGCAGCCAGGGCTCCAGGGGCAGAGGGGGAGACCAGCAGACACCCCACTTGTGGGGACCTTGCCCCTGCATGCTTGGAGCCCCTGGACAGCCGGGCTGCTCCTGGGCAAGGCAGCCCCCATTTCCAGTGCATCCTGGAGGGGGCCTTGGGCCTCAGCCCCTCGGGGGCGGCCGGCCGCAGCCCCTCTCCCAGCATTCTGCCCCCGCTCCCCAGCACGGGCTGTTCTGGACATGGGCTGAGAACCGGGACCAAAGAGCCCGTAAGCAGCTCTGGAGGAGGAGAGGGCCAGGGGCCGACTCGCACCCAGTGGCGCCGGTGTTGGGTCCAGTGCTGGCGCGTAGTCGGTGCTCACTGGAGGATGCAGAGCCGAAGCCGGGTGCTGAGGGTTCTGCCGAGTGCTCACGGGTGCGGGGGGACAGAGCTGAGCAGACACGCAAGCTGACACCAGAGCTAGAGAGGGCGACAGGCATCGGGGACTCCAGGGCTTTCCTGGCCGTCCTGTTGCCCTAGGTCCACTCAAGGGAACCCCCAGCGACCCCCTTCCTGGACCAGAGCTGCCTCATTAAAAATATGGGGCACCTGTGGTCAGGGAGCTGCTGCCAAAATGGCCTTAGGCAGAGCCCCAGAGGCCCCACCCATCAACAGCCACCTTTAGGTCCTGCCAGGGAGCCCTGAAGAGCTGGCTCACTGCTACTTTCTGGCCCCAGAAAGTGTCCCAAGGCCCAGAAGAACCCTGAGTGGGTCGCTCCAGATGAGAATGGGGTCGTGCGAGGCACTACAGGAGAGGCGGTGACCCCCCACTGCTCAGTCCGTCCCAGCTCTGGCACGAGGACACCGGCTCAGGAACACAGGGCCTCTTGGCATGTCTTGGAAGTTGTCTCACTGTCTCATCCAAGTCCCTGATGACATGACTCGTACAACAATCTGTCTGTGCCTTATGAAAGTGTCTGTGCACTTTTTATCCTTTTTTTAAAGCAACTTTTAAAAGTAGGGGGGGGGACTAGCGACGGAGCAGGAGCCTAGAAACCTGAGGTTGGTCACCGAGACCCATTTGCGTCGTTTTTGAGGTCGGAGGGTTAAGGCATCCACCGGCCCACTCCCCGACCTGTGTACAGACCTTTTTAAGTGTCTATCTTTCTGATTCAATACTGTGACCTCTCCAATACAGTCTAATCTTGGGGAACTGTAATAAAGGTTTTAAAACTTGGGGGAATGGATTGGGAAGGGTTTGCACTGGTCTTTGTGTGTTGTGTTTTTGTGTGTTGTGTGTGCTGATTTTTGTGTGTTTTTATGTTTTATATTAACATAAATTTCTTGTTTGAAAAACAAATACAACTTTGGCTTGTTTAAGGAAAAAAAAGTGTCTTCAGAACTCAATTCTAAAAATTGCACTCATGTGCACTGTTGGGGGTGGAGGTGAGGGATCCAGATGGCCACCAGCCTTAAATCGCACAGCATTTAACCCCTTTGCCAGGTAAATCACTTGTGCTAAAATATTGCAAGGAAATAAGTTCGATCAAGGATAAATTCTATGTGTGAAGATGTCCATTGCAGCATTATTTATAATAGAAAAAAAACTAAGCAACTCTCACATTCAACAAGCATGGTATGCCCCCCCACCCCTAAACTTGGTCATAAGTGACAGAAAGTCAACAGTAAGGACAAAGGAGATAACAGACTCCCATGCCTTAAAAGTCTAGTAGCAGAACCCACTTCAGGTGTGGGTGGATCAAGCATTTGAAATGAGGTCTCGGGACAAGCTCTGTGCCCAACTTTGCTCTGTGCCCAACCTGTGGGAACCTGCTCCGTTCCCACGGGTTCCCAAGATGGCAGCCCGCAGGCTCAGCTTGCATCCTGCCATTGATCGTCACTGTGGGAACCAATGGGGATCACGGGTCCCTTCCTGAACCAATCCCTGATCCCAGGGAAGTACAGGCTCTGGCCAGTCAGACCCAGGATGTGCACTCATCCACATCCAATAGCTGTCCCCGTCCCAGTTCTAAGTCCCGGAGAGCGGTCCTTCTCCCAGGGACAGCTGGAGCACTGAAGGGTACATCCCCAGCCTGATGTGTAGGAAGGGGAAGGAAGCCCATGGCACCAGGCGGCATGGCCAGCTTGTGTGTGGAGCCAGCAGCCTGAGCCCGACCCCGAGGGGCACTCAACCTGCTTGTGCCTCGGTTTCCTCATCTGCATGAGAGGCCAGGCCTTGGGTGGGCCTGAGGTCATGCTGGCCAAGTGCGAGGTACCCAGCAACAGCAAGTTTGGGGTTTACAAGGGGCCGTGTTCACATCTAAGTGTGACGGGAACCAGGAAACGTGAGGCTGCACCAGACGCCTGCCCTTACAGCTGGAAGCCCTGGCCGACAGCTCCAGACCTGGCCGAGCATCAGCGAGCCCAGCAGAAAAGCAGCAGGATGTCCCTGAGGGCCGTGTCTGAGTGGTGGCACCCAGGGGACTTCCCTGTGTTTCCCAAATGACTTTCATTCGTGAGCAAGGGTGACTTTTCAACTTGTTCCTCAGGGAGGGATAAAAAAGTTCTCCCACTCCACAAAAAACGAAGAGAAGCACCGGCCCTCGCTGGGATCTGTCGGGCATTCCCAGGCCCATGGCCTGTGAGTTTCGGTCTAAATTTAGCCTGGCGGAGATAAGGCTGCTCATGACGGTCAGGCTGACCGGTCTGGCCTGGCCTGGAGGAGGCCAGGCTTCAAGGGCTGGCTTTGTGGGGTGGAGGCTCACAGTGGTATCAGGAGTGGGGAGGGAGGGAGAAAGTGAAAGCCTCCGGGCCTGCTCCTCCTGGCCTGTGGGAACAGCCCAGCCTGGGGACAGCGAGCGTTAGGAACAGTGGGTAAGAGAAATGAACAGAGATGCTGATTTCCACACTGACAGTGAGGCTCTGCTCGCTGTACAGGTGCCTCTGCGGTGGAGCCCGGCCTGGGCCCCGAGGCTGCTGCAGAGGCAAAGCTCAGTCACTCAGGACATGTTGCCCTCCTTCCCCAAGACCTCTATGAAGGGCAGGGTCTGTCCAGAAGACAGGCTCCTTTCTCCCATCCTAGGTGTCCCTCATCTGCCACCTGCTTCTACTAGGCCAGGGGACATTCTTAATAGATGCCACTTCATAATCAGGATTTTTTTCTAAATAAAGAAAAAAATGACCATACTAATCTAGGCCTTATGATTAATAAGCCACTGAAACAACACAAGAAAAGCCCCACTTCAGGGGGAAAATAAGAGGGGGCAGAATTTACTGACTCACACACCCTAATAGTTGCTTCAGGAATAGCTGGATCCAGGTGTTCATCATCATGCAACTGCCTTGGTCTCTCAGTTCTGCTTTCCTCTTTGTTGACATCGCTGTTAGGCAGGCTGTCCCTTTGTGGTGACGAAGATGGCCCAGCAGCTCTGAACTTACTCCATGCCAGCTTCATAACCCTATAAAGAAGTGTTTTAGTCAACTTTGGTGTCGTGCGACCAAAAACACTTGACAAGAACTGCTTGGAGGAGGAAGAGTTTATTTGGGGCTTACGGTTTCAGAGGTCTCAGTGAGTGGGTGGCCATTACTCTGGGCCCAACCTGGGGCTGCTCCTCATGGCAGAAGGACCCAACTCGTGACCGGGTCAGGAAGCAGGGGGCAGAGGGCACAGGGAAGATCCCCTCTTCCAGGTAACGACCCCAGTGACACTCCTCCAGCCTCGTGCCACCTGCCTACAGTGACCACCTGGTCAGTCCATGCACACTCAGCGGGACTAGGCCCAGGCATTTCACCTTTGAATGTCCCGGCACTGACAGGGGCTTCAGGGGACACCTCACATCTAAAGCAGGACAAGAAGTTCCAGGAAAAGTCCCACAAAACTGTCTTTCCTTCGACTTCCTGGATCCAAAACCCAGTCCCTGAGCCAATCTCTGTCACCTGACCACACAGGAATGACACGGCCCTTGCCCTCAAGAGCCACCCAATCTAGAAGGAACGGCTAACCCAAAACAGACGCGCTGGGACCGGTGCAGTGGGCCACTGGGACAGATCTGCTCCAGGCAGGCGGGCTCTAGCTTGGTCAGTGGTGGACTCCGTGGCCTTCTGTCTCCTGGAACTGACCTGTTTCTCCCCCAGTGTTGGGTGCTCAAAGCCAGCACCCTGGTCCTTGCGCCCGCTCCCTGGGGTCCTGCAGGACAAATGCTCCTCCACAAGGCAGGTCTCCCCGTGAGCATGACGGCCTGTGAAGGACATCACCTCCTCACGTCCTCACCGTGGCTATTTGAGGCAGGTGCTGCTCTCATTGCTGTTTGACAGCAGAGGCCAAGAGGGGGACAAATCCGCCACTCTGTCCCACTCGGTGGGGCCGCCTAGACACGGAAGGGTCCCCTGTTGTAACTGTTTCCCAGGGTCTGGACCCACTGGTTCCAAGGGCGGATGGGCACTGACCCCAGGGCAACCCCTCAGTGGGTGTCGCCATCCCACATCACAGGTGGGGGAGGGCAGCGGCCCGCCCACCACTCTGCTGGTGAGCTGAGAGCCAGGATGTGGCTTCTCTGAGTGTCTGCAGAGGAGGCGGGAGGGAGGAAAGGAAGTCGAGGCAGATCCAGGAGGGCCTAGAAGGACGTCGCTGGGCCTGGGCTGGCGTCACCCGTCCAGCTCCTGCCCTTGAAAACTGCCTTTGGCTTCTGCACAGGGCCACGGGAGACACGGAGGTCCCAGGCATTCCACTGTGGGAACAGAGCCTGACCTCGGCTGGGGCACACACCCAGGGGGAGGCCTCCAGAAGCCTGGCCAGAGGCCCCGACCCCACCAGGGCCCTGGGGCTCACTGCCGCCCCAGCTTCCTCCTCTCCCGCCCCGGCCCACCCAGGTCTAAACCTTGCTCCCCAGATTCAGAGCCCAGACTCTCCTCTGCCTCCTAGCTGCCTGGAAAGGCCTGGGCACAGGAGGGGACAGGGCGTCAGATGCCCAGGCCCATGTGACCCAGTGAGCAGACTCCGCCTCCCCAGGGTCCCTGAGGGCGCCTGGCACCAACCCTGTGATTGGCTCCCCGGAGCTGTGTAGCCACAGGGACCCCCCCCCAATCCTCACTACCTCACCTGTGGGGGGAAAGGGGCCGTAAGACCTCTCCCTCCCCCGGGGCTGCATCACTGTCACAGCTGGAGAAGCTGCATCCAATCTGGCACCGGGTCTAAATGGTGGATGAGACTTCTTTTCAGCTGAGACCGACAAACCCAGGCCCAGGCCTGCCTCTGCTGAGCAACCCTGGACAAGCTATTTGCTCTCTCTGAACCTCAGTTTCTGCATCTTTGAGGGAAAAGGAGTGTCAGCCACCTTGTGGATTTTATAGAGATGATCCATGTCAATACAAGGCTGTTATTTAGTAGGAGCTGTGTACAGCAGTCCCTCTTACCCTCAGTTTCACATTCTGTGATTTCAGTTATCTATGGTCAATACTGATCTGAATATGAAGTGCAAAATTCCAGAAATAAATAATTCCTAAGTTTTAAATTGCACGTTTCCTTGAGGAGCCTGATAAAATCTCACACTGTCCTCCTCTGACCCACCTGGGATGTGGACCAAACTTTGTCCAGTGTTTCCACATTGTATATGTTACCTGCCGGTCAGTAGCCATCTCAATTATCAGGCCAATGTTGCCACATCTCAGGGCTTGTGTTCAGGGGCCCTTGTTTGACTTAACAGTGGCCCCAAAGTACAAGAATAGTGACGGCACAGGGCACAAGCCACAGAGGGACAGATTAACTCTGGTGCCACATGGTAACACCGCAGGTCAATTAGGAAAAGACAGCACGTATGGGTTGTGTTATCTTCAGTTTGGGGGCTTTGGGACACATCTCCAGTGGGAAGAGGGACTTTTAGGTGGCAGTTATTGTTTTCACCTGGATTCTAGGCCCTGAAACTCCACCTCACCTCCACCCTACCCCTCCCAGCTTGGCCAGGGGCTGCCTCTGTCCTCCCGAAGGCCCCAAGGCCTCCCTTATCTGAGCCTGAGAGCGTCTGTCCTGCCTCAGGACTGCCCCATGACACTCTTGCAGCTGCAGCAGATGACAGGACCTACCCAAGGTGGATCTAGAGAGCGCCTGCCCCCAGCCCCTGCCCCTGCCACCCCCCCAAGTGGCATTCCTGTACCCATGTGCCTCTGTCCACAGAGCCCGACACGAAGGGTCATCAGAGGGCAGGGCCCACCTGGCCCCTTGTTTGTCTGGGCTCGTGGTCAGCCAGCAGGGTGCCACAGCCGCCTGCCGTCCCCACGGCCTCCTCGGGCCCCAGGAGTCCCGCCCACTGTGGAGGGACAGAGACGCACCCAGAGGAAGAGGCCGTCACACTGCAGTTCAGGACCCAGGAACCCCAGGGGATGTCTCAGACCCTCCCACCCGCACACACCAGCTCACCTCTCCTTGTCCTGATGTCACCTCCCCTCCACAGGAGGGTCCTCTCCACAATCCTGAGGACCCCAGTCCCGCTCTGCCTGTGCCCTGACAGGTGGTCCCCGGGCTGTCCAGGTCCAACTCCAGGTCCTCCCTCCCAGGCTGCGCTGGCTGCCTTTCTGCCCTGGGTGGTCACAGCCAGTGGCTACTGGCAGAGGTCCTGGAACCAGGGGCATCTTCCTGGGGGCCACACCAGAGCAGGGCCTGGGAGGCTGGGCAGCTGCTGGCCAGCAGAGTGGCTAGGCCGGGTGCTCCTGGCAGAAGGGCACAGCCCCGGCCATGAAGCTCCAGGGCAGTGTGGGAGCGAGGACAGTGGTTCCAGGGGACAACCAGCTCCTCTGAGGGGTTCCCAGGACTGCTGACTGGCAGCTCCTGAGCAGGCTTCGGGGCTGAGTAAAGGGGTGAGGGCCCCGCCCCTGCAGCCTTGGAGCAGGGAGGCTGGCCTCCTGGAGTTCAGGGAGGAGGCCTTCCAGACTCCTCAGCAGGCTGGGCAGGGGTTGGTTTCTTTCTTGAAGGTGGAGCGTGGCCGCCCTCTCGTGGCCATGGTGGGAAGGGGCCGAAGGGGCTGTGCCAGCACCAGGTCCAGGGGCACCTGGCCCAGCACATCCTTCATTCAGAGGCCACCAGACAGCCTGGGAAGCTGCCGCTGCTATGGCCCTGCAGAGTGAGCGAGTTCGAGGGGACTGTGCGTCACATCCGTCAGGGACGCCTGGGCTGGCCCAGGAGGATGGAGCCCGCACCTACGTTGGGTCCCTGCCCCTGCCACCGCCTCCGGGGCTCCCTTGAATCCATCAGTGCCAGGCACAAAGGACCAAGCCCGAGGGGAAGCGTGACTTAAAAAAATAGATAAAAGACAAACTCTCAAGTACAGACAGGTGGCAATGCTGCCGGACGGCACCCCTGGCCATCACAACAGGAAGCGCCTGCCCGAAACGAGAGCCTGTGGCAGGACACCCGAGTCAGCAGCCTTCAGCTGGAGGTAGGAGACCCAGCACAGGGGCCGGCGGGTCACCGTGGTGGAGAGTGCTCACCCTGGTGTGTGGCTGGATGACAGGGCCACCCTGCCCTCTGGGAGCAGCATGGGCGATGGCCCTGAGGCAGCGTCCTCCAGCGTGGCTGACCACGTGGCCAATACCAAAGACAGGTCTAAGAAGGGCCGATTCGGAGAGGATGTTGAATCCACCTTGAGAACAGCTTCTGAATATTTCTTTCAAATAGTTCCTTTTCGTTTCTCTTTTCTTGCAACGAAAAGTAGAAAACACGTGAGCCCCGATTCACCTGCTAAGCCTCTCCCCACAGCTGTGGCTTGACTTCATAAATGTGAACCTGGTCGGCTAACGCTGAGAATTTAAGTCAAATCAAAAGGGAGCGTCCCCGAGGGCTGCTGTCCTTCCTGGCCTGTCTGAGGGAGAGCCCTGGCGCCCCACGTTGTGATAAGATGCAGGCTGAGCTCCGGGGTCCCAGCAGCAGCTGCCTCACTCTGCATTTTCAAGCGACCCCGGCAAACCCCGGCACTCTGGCTGCAGGAAGTCTTGAGGCGCCCGGTCGTGTGAGACCCCACCTCTGCTGGACAGCACAGTCCACCCCTGCTCCCTGGGTGAAAGAGGACAGGACGCAAGGGACTCCCTCCCTGCGGAACAGCCTGCCCGGATGTGCTGCTCAGGTCACAGTAACCTCAGGAGTCAAGGTCAAGGCCAGGACCCAGCACAGCACCTTTAAGCTCTGTAGCTTGACCCTTCAGCTCCCTCTCCCTCCCCTCTTGTCCCTCCACCGTCCCCACCCCCTGCTCCCCACCGCCCCACAGCAGGTGCAGCTGCTCCTGTATTTTGAGTATGAATTAAATCTCCTTGACCCCCTCCCTGGATGGAGGGACTAGCAGAACTGATGCCCTGGGACCCACCTGGATTACCCCAGGGGACAGTGGCATGCGAATGGGCTCCTGGTCCTACACCCACTCCCCATCAACACCTGGGTGTTGGACTCGCCCCTGGAACTTGGCCTTGACCTGGGAAGGAAGAGAGGGAACCCCCGGAATGGAGTGTCAAGCGGAAATCAAGTTGCTGGGAAAGCCCCCGGGCCCTGACCCCCACACCGTGGGCAGGGCTACTCTGTGCTCACTTAACTTCTCAGCGAGCTCCTTGAGGGCAGGCCACCATCATTCCACTGCCGACCCCCCAATCTCAGAACAGTGCCTGCAGTTCACAGAGGCCCACCAAGACTCCTGGGCTTAGACAAGGGACTCGGAGGGTGAGGAAGGCGACTTGGGGAAGGTGTCCAAAGAGGGAGTCGCTTCTGAGCACCGGGGAAACTGGCTTTAGGCCACCTGCGGGGCACAGTGATTTCCAAACAGCGCTTTCCAAGCTTTCCTGGCCTGTGTCTGACTGGCTTAGCTTGTCCGCTTCTCGCCGCCTTGTGGTAGGTTCTGGGGAAGAAAGTCAGAGGGGTGAGGCTCAGAAGCACGCGGGTTGGGGCTGGGGAAGGATTTTGCTGGACCTGGAAGGTTGGAGAGAAAGGTGGCGTTAGACCCTCTTGCGGTGACTGAACACAGGTGACACATTGGGCTATCTCCACGTTGCTTGATTTTGTTCCCAGCCCTGTTCCCGAGTCCACTGAGCTTTCCTCAGACTGGACCACATGGAGCACAGCTTTATACGGGTTACATCCTCCAGAAGCCATGACAGATAGTTCCTGCCTCCTTCTCCACACCCCTCCTGGTCCAGACAAGGAAAAGAGATTCCCCCTTTGCCTGGTACGCATGGCCCTTCAAATGCTATGCCTGTGTCGTGCTCAGACAGGGAACAGTACAGAGTCCCCAGTCTCAAGGGCAGAATGCACTTTTTTGTTGTGAGCTCTTCACTGCATAATACAGTCATCCTCAGCATCCGTGGGTATTGGCTCCAGGACCCCTGTGGACACTCAAGTCCCTGTGTCAAATGGGGCAGTGTTTGCGTGTATCCTATGTGCGTCCACCCATACACTCTGAACGCCTCTAGATGACTTATGTGGTGGTCCCCCCATCTAGTTTCGCTTTCCACTCTCAGTTGTCCATGGTCAACTGCAGTCCAGAAACAGCAAACGGAAAATTACAGAAATAAAGAATATATAAATTTTAAGTTGTGCATCCTCTGAGTAGCCCAACACACCTGCCTGGATGTGATTCATGCCTTTGTCCAGGTATCCATGCTGTATATGCTACCCACCTTCCAGTCACCTAGCAGCCATCTTGGTTACCAGGGCTTGTGTTCAGGATGGCTGGCTTCCTCTGGATGGCTACTGCACATCCTCATCTTTTGTCTTAAGACATGCCCAGTGTTCTGCTGATTGGATATGCAAAAATGTATTCATCCATCTTTCCCTGATTAATAAGCATTGTTATTCTCTGCAAAAAAAAAAAAAAAATTCAATTATCAATGGCACTGTTATTCAGGCCCTTGAATATATAGCTATATATGTCCCCTTCCAGCCATGGTAGGTGGCACACCAGCCTATCAGACCAACCCTCCTTCCTGGAAGCCCTGGAGACCCTAGGCAAGATGCTTCGTGATCTGATACAGGCACCCAAGAAGCTCAAGGCAGCACCAACCTAAAGGGTTACTCTCAGTGCTGGCCTCCCTGTGAGGCAGGTCCTATTCAGAAGCAGAGGCCCGGCGGAGACCAACATAGAGAAACCAAATTTATATTTCAGGGCCTGCCAAGCAGGAGAGGCTGAAGGGACCTTGTAAACACCCTGGGTTCTCAGGTGAGAGTCCCCAGGGGGTAACTCCATGAAAGTAAGGGGAAGCCAGAAGTAGGGTGGATTTTAAAACAACCAAAGTCTAGCCTGGCATCACTCGGTCTTCTTTAGATTAACAGAACCACTCAAGTCTATTTCAGGAACAAAAGCAAATCCTCTATAAGAAAAACTGGAGATCTGGAGTCTCAATGCCTACCGTCTAACAAGGAATGGCAACAGAGTCGGGCATGGTGGCGCACACCTATAATCCCAGCAGCTTGTGAGGCTGAAGCAAGAGGATCACCTGTTAGAGGCCAGCCTCAGCAAAATAATTTGAGACCCTGTCTCAAAATTTTTAAAAACTTAAAAATGTACTGGGATGTGGCTCAGTGGCTAAGTGCCCCTGGGTTCAACTCTGGTACCAAATAAATAATAACAACAGATTGTAAGCAAGTAAAAGAAAAGGAAATAGCATACACACCAGCAAGAGATCCACTGTGTTGCAGTTCCAGGATAGACGTGATAGAACTGTGATAAATGTAATTAATTTGTTTAAGAAATTAATTGCAATGATAGAAAATTTCACGTGGGACTTGGAGGCTATTATTACATGGAAAAATAGAACAGTAAGTGAACTTGAGAACTAATGGGTTTAAAAGATTAAATACAGTTGAAGGGAGAGTCGGTAAGCTACACTAGGTCAAAGCAAAATAGCAGAGTGAAGCCTGGATAGATCGAGGGCTGGAGAACACAGGACAGCGTGTGAGCAACTAGCAGACCTGCCAAGGTCCGTTACACTGTCTTCGCCTGCTCCAGATGCCATGAAAATTCCCCCCGCTGGGGCTCAAGCAACAGTGATTGGCTTCACACAGTTCTGGAGGCTGGAGTCCAAGGTCGAGGTGAGCAGGTGTGTTTCTCCTGCAGTCTCCCTGCTTGGCTTGCCGATGGCCCCCTTCTAGCTGTGTCCCCACGTGGCCTTTTTTGGTGCCTGTGCATCCATGGGGCCCCTCATTGTGTGTGAAAATTTCCTCTTATAAAGACACCAGTCATGATGGATTAGGACCACCCCTGTGACCTCACTGAATCCGCCCCCTAAAGGACCCATCTCCAAAAACAGTTGCAGTCTGAGGTCCCGGGGATCCGAGCTTCAGCACGTGCAGTTTATGCAAACACGATTCAATCCATAAAACATGCACAAGGTCTGGTGTCAAAAAGGAAAAAAGAAAGAGGCAATGCTGGAGATAATATTTGAAGAGAGAGGGCTGAAATTTTATAACATTACAAAAGACTTCAAGCTAGAGTTTCAAGAAATGGTCTGAACCTCCCGGCAAGACAAGTGCCAATACAAACTCACCCAGGCACAGCCGAGAAAAATAGCCAAACACTAAAGACAAAGAGAACATCAGGTGTGAGCAGCAGGGCTGGGCGAGACTATCACTTTCAAAGGAACAATGAGATCGACAGCTGACTTCTCAATGGAAATGATGGAGACACGGGCCAATGGAATAATATCTTAAAAGAGGTGATTAAAAACAAATTCCTAACATGGAATTTGATACACTGTGAAAATAGTCTTCAAAAACTGAAGACACACTGTTGGCTGGATGAGAGCACCTTCTCTCCTGGGTATCTTCTCATGAGCCTCTCTTCTCAGGCCTCGCCTCAGCCCGTGGCCCCAGGGCCAGTCCCACAGACATGCAGCAGAAATTCCTCCAGGCACTTCTGATCCACCTAGGCTGAGAGTGACTTCAGTCCTCTCCAAAGGACTGAGCGTAGCCAGAGCAGCCATGGTGTCCTAGATGGTCCCAACGTGTCTCCGGGGCATATGCCAGCAGTGGGCACCCTGGAAGCACTCCAAAAATGCTTATGGAACCCATGGTTGAATCAACAAATGATAAAATCCCACAGATCACTCTCCCAGCCTGCCTCACCTTTGCGCTCTGACCACCAGAGGGCGCCATAACCTGAGAAATCGCACAACTGATTCCAGGGCAGCGACAGATCCAGTACGCCCATCCCTCATTCCCAGGAGATACGGTACATTTTAGGAACCCCCCCCCCATGAATGCCTGAAAATGTGGCTAGCGCCAAAACCCACCTACACTATCCTTTTTTGTATATTAACTAAGTACTTAAGCCTGTACAGTGGCTGTAACTTTGGAAGTTTGAGTTGCAACAGGAAAACCAGCATGAATGGCTCCTTCAGTTTCATGGGTAGATCTTATTACTGTAGGTCTTAGCAAGCTCAGGGTACAGGGTTCTTTTCTTATTAAATTAAGAACATCCAACTTGTCACTTAAAGGAAGCACTTTATGGCTCTTCTTTAGCATATCTGAGATGCCAGGATCAGTATCACTGCTCTTGTGCTTTGGGGCCATTATTAAGCCAAACAAGGGTTACTGAACACAAGCACTGTGATTCCACAGTACTCCATCTGATAACCAAAATGGCTACTAAGTGGAAAACAGGTGAGTAACATATAGAGAGTGGATACATTGGACAAAGTGATGATATTCCAGCTGCACTCAGAAGAGTACACAATTTAAAGCCTTTGGACTATTTATTTCTGGAATGTTCCATGTAAAGTTTTCTGACTATGGTTGACTACAGGTAACTCTAATCATGGAAAACACATTGCGGATAAGGAGTGACTACTGGAGTTGGGGGTGTGCTCCCAATCAGAGGGAAGGAGCTGGGTGCCTGGGGTCTCCTGCAGGGAGCGAACACTGCCCTGGTTTGATCCCTCCCTTGTGGCTTCCCAGCTATGACCAATGCACCTTGCCCCTCAGGCGGTTGGCAAAAGTCCATGCTGCCACAGTGGGAACCGGAGCCCAAGAGTCTGGGGAAGGAATAGATTATTTGTTCAGCAAATTTTCGTGGAAGGAGCCAGACTGAAAAAGGACTTCTGAATGAGACAGAAAAACAAATCTGGTCCCTTGCTGCCTTGTGCCCCTTGGTTCCTACAGTTCTGAGAGGTAGGTAGGCCTTGCTGGTCTCCGTGTTTGCAGACAAGAGGACAGGCACAGCGGTACCTAGTGGAGTTAGGCGACCCCTTTCCCGCCCCTCCCCTGCACCTGGCTTCCTCCACGCCTGATGCTCACCTGCTCTGGGGTCCCACCCAGACCTTCCAGCTCAGAGATTCAGGTCTGGCCCCCAGATCTGCCTCTCGCAGCGTGCTCTTTGCGGTTCAGGGCACAATCCAGCGTGAGAACCGCTGATGTGCACCAGCCTTTCCTGGGGCGTAGGGAACCCTCTGCGGGCAGGAAGGTGAGGACGCAGGAGGGAAGCTCAGAGTGCCGGACTCCAGGGGAGGAGCATGAGAAATCAGACTGCTCCCTGGGAGAGGTGAGGCTGGCATCCCCTGGGGCAGGGACCCATGGGTAGAAAAACCCCAGGACATCTTGCAGTCTCTGTGTCAACTCGGAGCCCACTGGACAGCCCCAGGGCAGCAGGGGGCCGGAGGGCGTGCATACCTGCCTGGGGAGACCACCAGCAGTGCAGGTGTCCAGGCCCCTCCCCGCATCTCCAGGGATGGACAGACCCCTGGCCTCTCCTCTGCCTGCTAACAAGGGGGGAACTCTGGGCATGCAAGTCTGCAGACCAGCCAGACCTGGCAGGAAATCTGCCCCGTGAGATTCTGTGACCCCTCTCTGATGCTGAGATTGCTCCCATACAGAAGGAAGTACGAAGGAAAAGTGAGAGTGTTCTTGGGAGTCAGGAGTGGCTCTGGGCATTAAAGGAGGAAGTCAGGCTGGAGAGGTGGGGGCTCAAGGTCAAGGGCATGGAATCCTCAGGGGTGGACTTGGTCCCTAGGGCAAAGGGCAGCCGTGGAAGAGGTTACCCAGGATTTACCATCGGATTTGCCTTTTCCAGTGCTGTGGCCTGAGGGGCTGAGCTGGCAGGAAGCTGTGTCCATTGGTCCATGTGTCCAAACAGCTGCCCTGCCCATGACGCCCACACCCATGGCTGTGGCACTTTAGCCAAGTGACAGCCTGCCAGCCTCTTGCTGTCCTCACCTGTCAAAGGAAGATAAGAAAATCGCTACTGAGGGTTGACGGAGAGGACCCAAGTGAAGTCCATGGCCGGGGGAAGTACACGTCCCCAGTAGCCATGATGGTCCATCCGTAAGTGACGGACGGGAGTGCGCCGCCCGGGGAGCGCAATGGCTGTGGAGCCCACGGCAGTGTAGCCGGGGGCAGGTGCGCAGAGCCCTCGCCACCGCTGCTGGGAGGGATGCCTACTGCATGCCCACCGTCCACCCCTGCCTCAGCCCAGGCCAGCCCCTGTGACCCAGCTTCCTGTTTATGATGCCAGAGCAGGAGGGAGGAAATCGTGCCTCGCCCTGGGGCTGGAGGCAGGAATGTGGCCTGCTGACGTCACAGTGTGTCCTAGTTCTGGGGAAGTCGGGATGGGAGGGGCTTCCTGCTGCGCCTTTGATCCCAGGCCTGTTCTGGGGAGCTAGCAGGCCCCCACGTCCAGGAACCCAGAGCTGGATACGGGGTGAGCTCAGGGTCCTCCTGCAGCACAGCTGTGGGCTGGGCACAGAGCCCAGCCTCCCAAGCCTCAGTTTCCTCATCTGTAAGAATGTGCAGGACACCTTGGTCATCCGCCAGATACACGAAGCTCCTACTGTGTGCCTGCCCCTCACTGACAAAATCAGAGGGTGATTCTCGCCTTCCAGAAGAAAGCAAGCCCTCTGTGTCTGTAGCCTGCCTGGGGGTGGCTGGCTCCTGCCCGCGTCCCCCCACTGGTGGGCAGGGGCTAGAGGAGGACAGCAGACAGGTGTGGAGCATTTCCGGGAGTGGCTGGGAGGAGGTTCCTGGCACCAGGGCTGTGACTCAGGCTGAAGCCTGGGCCCAGGCACTTCCTGGCCCTGTGACTCAGTTTCCCCAGCTCTGCAAGGCGTCGCTACACGGTGTCTGCCTCGCGGCCTTGCAGAGGCGGTGGGGCCTGGCTGACCTCCATCTGTGGGTTCTTTCACATGCTGTTGGCTGAGGGCTACCCTGGGCTCTGGACTCATCTTCCGCGTTTTCCCTCCCTTCTCAGCTGAGCTGAAGAGGTCGGAACTGAGATTGGTCCCCGGGGTGAAGGAGGTTGACCAAGACCAAGGAGCCAGAGAGTGGCAGAGCCAGGAAGCCTGCCGGTCCTACTGAGGTCTGTCCTCCACTACAGGCTACTCCTGGCGGTGGTGGGGGCTCTTGGCCCTGGACAGGTCATCACTGCAAGCATGTTCCTGGGATCTGTCCCACAGAGGTCACCTGCCCCCGCCCCAGGCCCTAAAGCTCCTGAACCTGCAGAGGGTGACACAGGCTGTGGAAACCTGTCCCAGGCCCTCCTTCCCTTCCTCAGGGGTTGCCTGTGCCCCAGGGGAGCAGGTCTAGAGTCAGGCTCCCCCACACTCCCTGGGAGGCAGGTCCAGGTTGTCCACCCCCAGGTGCCTCAGTTTCCCCAGCTTGGGTGAGGGTGTGTGTGTTAGAGAGACCGGAAGATGTCCCAAGGCCCGGGGACAGCAGGAGCGTCCCCGGGTGGCCGTGCGGTGGCCTTCCTTGAGTCTGCTGTGGCCTCCCCTGGCTTCCCCCACTTCTGCTCCCCTCTCTGCCTTTCCCCAGGATACGCTCAGCCCTACTTTGGGTCCAGAGAGACCTGGGCTAGAATCCGGGCCTGGCCATCCCCTAGCCATGGGACGTGGGCCACGCCACTCCTTCTCTGAGCCTCGGTTTCCTCGACCATCTATCCAGACGCGTGAGGATTGCGTCAGCCGCATGTTGAGGTGGCTGGAGACAGCCTGTGTTTAGAGTGCCTGCCTGGCGTTCGGCCACCATGGAGCAGGCCATGGCTGCCGCTGTGGCGAGTATGCAACCGGCCGACCTCAGCAGGGGCCAGTGGCGCCTCCCCAGGTGCCCGGCAGGGGGCAGCAGAGCCCCTCCTTGGTGGCCAAGTGCGCTCTTCCCCTCAGGGAGAGCTTCACACCCTGGGTGAGACTGGACGTGGGGTCGAGGTGCCCTGGGGGACCCCAGGCCTGCTCACCCCACAGCACCTGCTTCCTGAGCACCCAACTCTATCCTGGGAAGAGGCAGAGGGGGTGGCGGGGGGCTCCCTCCTGCTGTTCCCCCCTCCAGGGCCTTGCCTTCCTCCTTCCTCCCAGCTGTGAGCACTGCACACCTACTGTGCGCCACACTCCATGCCAGGACCCCAAGACAGGGAACAACAGCAAAGCTGTGCCTCTGGAACCTCCTGACTCGAGCAGAGATGATGACAAGCAAATGGATAAAAGAAGAAAGATCCCTTCCGCTCCTGGCAGCACCGGAAAAACTAGAGGAGTGGATGAGGAGGGGGCAGACAGGTGGGCAGGGACGAGCCCCTGGCACCAAGGTTGTCCTACCAGCCCTGACACCGTGGGGAGGAGGCGAGAGGGCAGGGTCAGCTGACCTGCGGCAAGACCACGCTGGCATTAACTGAGCACTCACTAGGCGGCCAGCACCTGGACTGTCTCATTGTGCGGGTGGGAAAATAGGAGGGGACGTAACCATGCAGGGCCTCCGGGGTCCTGGGAAGCCCAGGGCCACTGGGGTGAAGAAGGGAGGAGACAGAACAGGGAAAGTCACACGTCAGTGCCTGTGTGGGTGCTGCCCGCTCGGGTGCTGGTGTTATCTCGTGTGTGGCTATTGCCACTCCAGAGGACCGACATCCGGGTCTAACAGGGAGGTGGCCGGCCCAAGGTCATAGTCAGAGAGTGGCAGACCTGAGATGGAACCCAGGCCTCTCCAAGGTGGCAGGTGTGTCCCTGCACCCTCGGGGCCTCCCTGGGGCCCTGCAGCCTCCCTGGCTGCAGCTCCTGAGCATCCCTGAGCCCACCCAGCGCCAGGCCCAGCCAGCGTCTCACGGGGCTCCACTGTCCACTCCAGCATTCCCAGGAGCCCCGTCACCTCTCCCTGGTGGCTCGGCCCTGTTTCCTTCCCTCATGATGCTGTGACAGGCTGAAGTTCCTTGTGTGTCCTCTCGCCCACTGGAGGGAGCCCCGCCCTGGCCCGTGGGAGCCCCAGCCTTGCCCTGAGCCCCGAGCCCCGCAGGCGGCACCCGCCACACTGAGTGTGATTCTTCCTTCTGTCCCCAGAGCCTGGCACCATGCACGGTGCAGATAGAGGGCTCGGTGAAGGTGAACAGACGCACAGAGGGACAGGTGATGGGCAGGTGGAGGGGGAGCTGCATGGACAGATGACGGACGGATGAAGATGGACGATGGATGGAGGCGATTGGGCCTGAGCGTGTGCTGGCCCTGTGACCCACAGGAGGAAGGGCAGAGAACCAGGGCAGCAAGGCTTCTGGTGTGGGGCATCCAGGGGAGGGGCAGGGGCAGTGCTGAGGACAGGCCGCCAGCAGTTCCAGAAGCATCCAGTCCTGTGTGCAGAGCAAGGATGGGGGACCCTGGGATGTGACCTGGAGCGACTCCTGGACGGAGCAGGGACAGGCTGGGACAGGGAGGGAGCCGGGTGGCAGAGCTCATCAAGGGTCCGACTGGGCCAGCAGCTGTGGGAGCCATGCCCAAGTGGGGCCCTGGACAAGGCTGGTCACCCTCACTGCGACACCATGATCAGCTCTGTGTGGCCCTCGAAGCGGGTGGGACTCTGCCTGCGGTGCTCCCAGAAGACGTATGATCAGCCAGAAATGGCACAACAGGCTTGGGGCCTGGGTGGAAGTGACCCAGGGCCCTGGTCTTTACTTAGTGTGACAGGCAGTGCCGCTTTCTTGAGAGTGAGGCTCACAGAAGGTTCCAGACAGAGGTAGGGGGGTCAAATGCCTCTGGAAAGAGGATGGGGTCTGAGGGACCAGACTCAGGGGCAGGCTCCAGGCCTGTGCCTCAAAACTGGCCACCTGACACCTGGTGGGACCTTCCCCAAGCACAGTCTGACATGCCTAGCTGTTCATGGGTACTTGCGCCACCTCCCGTGATTCAGGGTCCCATGCCAGAGCTGGGCTTGGCCCAGGTCCTTCATCCCATGACCTACCCACCTCTCCAGCCCCGAGCCCCTCAGCCCCCGCCCAGCGCCTCGCCCTCTGCCACCCTGAACAGACACCACCTCCTCCCTGAGGTCCCCGCTCTGCTACACACGGAGCATCCATGGGGACAGTTTCCCAGGATGCTCTTCCAGGCTCCCTGCTGACCTGGAGACCCAGCTCTGGCCTGAAGGCCTCCACCTTGCCCACCTGCCTCAGGTGGGGCAGCCCGAGCCCGTCTGCTCCAGTCCCCAGCTGAGCCCGCCACCAGGGCGGCGAGCTCAGCAGTGACTGGCCGGTGCGGCTCTGCCCCCCACCGGGACCCACTCCGGCAGGACTGGCCGGGGACTTGCTCAGGGAACTTGCTGACCTGACTTGCCGCATGTTCTTCAAGGAGTGTTACTTATTCCTTTCTTGAAAGCTGGGCAAGGAAGTCACCGAGGAGAGCCCCTCGAGCCTGGAGGTGGGCAGGCCTGTAACCTCAGGGCAAGAGGTGCCAGAGGAGCAGCCTCCTGGGACGCCTGGACAGGGAATCCCGACGTGGGAGCGGCCAGCCTCAGAAGCAGCTGGTGGGCTGCGAGACCTCTGTCCTCTCCCCACACCTCCCCAAGTCCTTGTCAGCCTGAGCTGCCAGAGAGGTGCGCGGCCCTCCTTCCCGTCCAGCAGCGGACACCGCAACACCATTGGAGAGCCATGGGCGGTTGTTCTGATTGGATGATCTTGGTCACATGACTTGGTCACATTGACAGCTGGAGAGGGGCTGCCTCAAGGCCGCCCCAGGAGGACAGCTGTGCGGGACAGGGGTAGGTACCTGAAAGGTGACCAGCCATCCAGTGCCAAGACCCGTGTTCAGACTCTGCCCTGCCTCTGAGCTGTGTTACCTTGGCCTTGGACTCTCACAGCACCCCAGGCGCCGCCTCTGCTCAGTCCCCGAGACCCTGCCAAGCTCCTTTCCTCTCTAGGTCTCAGTGTGTGCCCCTTTGCAAAAGGGACCTGCCTGGCTGTGACCAAGAACACTGGCTCCAGAGACACACATTTCAAGTCTCCATCTCGGCTGTGCAAATGGGGGCTGGTATATTGACCTCTCTGGGCCTCAGTTCCCTCACTTAAATAACAGAGATCATAAAATTTCTACCTCACAGAATTAAAATTCAAACAAGTCAAATAAGTATTAAAACTTGGTTTGAGGCTGGCACAAAGGAAAGCTGATTTGAGTTCGTTAAATAAAAGCAGAGCATTATGACCCCCAAACACAGCCAGTCTTGTGGCAATTTGATGATCTAAAACTTCATCTTTGTTGTGAATTGGCTCAGTGACTAAACGGATCCGGAAGGAAACGTTGGATCGCCACCCCGAGTGGAAAACCAGAGTCACTTCCTACTGGGAGAAGGTCGTCATAAAGACGAATACAACCAGCGTTTACTGTGTGCGGGGCCCTGTGCCAAGCACACGCTCGCGCTCACTCACTCATCTCCACGACAACCCTCTAAGATGGCGTCACTCTATCACTGTCACGCAGATGGGGAAACTGAGCCAGAGCCATCTGAAGTCACTTGACAAGGTCCCAGATGGAAAGCAGCAGGTCCCAAGACTTGGCAAGAGCAGAAAGGTGCACAAAATAACCCCAGGAGGGAGATGGGCACATGGTAAAGGCGTGCCAGCCACAGCAGCACCAGCCTGTGACGTTCTCCTTTAATAGTCAGAAGACCGAGGAGAACCTGGAAAAGAATCAATCTCTCACTGTGCGATTGGCTGTTCTTTAATGCCAAGCCACTCTGCTCACATGCGGGCCACGCCCTCTGAGCAGGAAGGGTCCCAGAAGCATGATGCCATTTCTACCTCCCTCCCCCTGGCATTTTAAGCTTAGAACATTATCCCAACTCAGAGCAGAGTCAAAGAGAGGAATTAAGAAAAGCATTAAATCCAATTGATAAAAATGGGCAAAATCCTCCAATTAAATATATTCATGCATCACTTAGTAATTGCGATGCATCCTGAGAAAAGCACTGCTAAGTAATTGCATCAGCACCAGAACATCAGAGCGTGTGATCACGTAAACTAAGACAGCTCTGATATCACCAGGTTTGTAGCTTTCCAGTGCTGTAACAAAATACCTGAGATGGTCAACTTAAAAAGAGGAAAGGTTTGGGGCTCACAGTTTGGGAGGTGTCAGTCCATTGTCAGGCAAACCCATTGCTTTGGGGCTCGTGTGAGGCAGCGTCCTGGCAGGGGGATGTGCAGAGCAAGCTGCTCACACCACGTGGGAGACACAGAGAGAGGCTCTGATGAGGCTATCATGATCCCCTCTGAGGGGGTCCCCGATGGTCTGAGACGCCCACGAGGTGCCCTCTTAAAGCTCCACCACCACCCTGGGGGACCTAGCTGGGGACCAAGCCTTTCACTAAGCCCAAGAGCAGGCGCATCAGTGTCACTGGGATGAGTGCTGCCACCAAGGGAAGTGCGTGCAGGGAAGGGCATGGGCAGGGAGCCCAGGGTGGTGCTGGGATCTGAGCTGGGCGTCTGTCCTCGTGACCTAAACGCCCTGCAGCGCCCACGAGGCTGACCTCCAGCTCCGTCTGCTGCGACGACCCGGGATGCCTGTTGCCCGGCATCGGGGAGCCCACTGACCACCCCGGCCGGGCTTTCTGCACATCACTGCCCCCGAGGAGCAGGGCGCTTGGGGAAGTGGACAGTCCCGAGGCTGACGCAGAACAGAAAGGGACACCGGAGCTTCGATGTGGGCAGAACATAAGAAGGGGAGCGGAAAGCTGAGCACAGTGGCACAAGCCTGTAATCCCAGCACTTAGGGAGGCCGAGACAGGAGGATCGCGAGTTCAAAGCCAGCCTCAGCAATGGCGAGGCGCTAAGCAACTCAGAGAGACCCTGTCTCTACATAAAACACAAAATAGGGCTAGGGATGTGGCTCAGTGGTCGAGTGCCCCTGAGTTCAATCCCTGGTACAAAAAAAAAAAAAAGAAGGGGAGCAGAGAAGGCCCAGGGCAGCAGGGACACCAGAGCCAACGGAAGAGCCACCGGGCCAGCTGGAGAGGCTGAGCAGCAGCCAGGGAGGAGGAGTCTGCGTGGTGGGGACAGGACTGGAGCACAGCGCCTCCCACGGGTCCACAGGCGCAGAGGGAGGGAGGAGCAGGGAGCACCAGGGAGAGGGAGAGCAGGAGGAGGCTCCTCCCTGCAAGGAAAGCCGGCTGCGCAGGGCGGGGCGGGGGTCCGCAGACACTGACAGCTCATAGCAGGAGTGGACTGTGTGTCCTCGATGGACGCCGGCCACGCGCAGTCGGCGTCATCAGAGAGCACCGGGTTAGAAGATCATCAGGCTCCGTGACAGTGGGCGTTGCTTTGGGCAGGACCCGTTGTCGGCAGGAAGTTGATGGGGTGTGGGCAGAATCCACACGGCCCCCGACGCCACCGAGGTGCCTTTGCGGTGGAGAGAGCAGGCGGGGACCAGCCTGACCTCGAGCTGAGCTGAGACTCAGGACACCGCGTGGCTGGGTCACTGCACGGAGCCCCCCAGCCCACAACGCAGAACCTCAATCTCCAGGAAGCAATCTGACCACCCCCGCTGAAGGCCTCCAACAAGGCACTGTACCCGGCAGAGGTGTCGAGGTCACGCCAGAGAGAGGGCAGAGGACGCAGCTGTTCCGAGTGGAGAGAAAAGGAGAGTTGAGCAGCTGCCCGACCCCGGGCTGGGTCCTGGTCAGAAGAGGAAGGCTACCAAGGAGGCCACAGGGACCCTGGCAACATCGGGACAGGCGCCTGCACGAGGCCTCGCTGCATCAGGACCGCGCAGGGGTTCTGGTGACGATCCACGACGCCCACAGATGATGCTCATGGGGTCAGGCAGGATTCCATATAAGAGAGAAAGAACAGGACCAAAACAAGACCCGCTGGCCCACTTAGGGCAGGTTCCCAATCTTGTCACCGTTGACAAGGGACCAGATCATTATTCAATGAATTTAATTAATTTGATTAGTTTTTGTTAACTTCTTCTTATTTGTTCTAATTAGCCATCCGTGACAGCGGGACGCACTTTGACATGTCATTCGTAAATGGAGCACAACTTCTCACTCTTCTGGTTGGACATGATGTGGAACCACCCTGGTCATCGTCACATACGCACAGGGTAGCAATGCCAGGTTCACTCTACCGTCCTTCCTCCCCCACCCGCTCTCCTCTCCCTCCCCCTGCCTAATCCAAAGCACCTCTACTCTTCCCTAGCACCCCTCCCTTGCTGTGAGTCAGCATCCGCACATCAGAGAAAACACCTGGCCTTTGGTTTTTCGGCCTTGGCCTATTTCACTTAGCACGATGTTCTCCAGCTCCATCCATTTACTGGAAAATGCCATCATTTCATTCTTCTTTAAGGCTGAGTAATATTCCATTGTGTATATGTACTACATTATCTTTATACATTCACCTGTTGAAGGGCACCTAGGTTGGTTCTATAGTTTAACTATTGTGAATTGAGCTGCTATAAACATTGATGTGCCTGTGTCACTGTAGTAAGCTGATTTTAAGTCCCTCAGGTATAAACTGAGGAGTGGGATAGTTGGGCCAAATGATGGGTCCATTCCAGGTTTTCTGAGGAACCTCCATAGTCAGCAGCATCCCCAGCCCCTGCCCACTGGAGGTCAGCAGCACCCCCAGCTCTAACGACCCAAATGCCTCAGATGCATCCTTGGGAGGCACATAGCTTCTGCCTGAGAACCCATCCAGGTGAAGTCGGAGAGAGGTGTCTAGTGAGCTACTCTTGCAACTTTTGCAAATTTTCCAAATAAACTTTTTTAAAACAATTGACCCTGCACCAAGGAAGATGGCCTTGAGTCGCGAGGGCCGTCAGGGGGGGTACGTCTTCCTCCAGCCTGGTCCTCACGGTCCACTGCCGCTTCGGCCTCCAAGCTCCTGCAGGGCAGGTGTCTTGGTCTCGCTTCCTCCACCAGGGGCTGAGCCCCAGCCCCGCGTCTCAGTGCTGGGCGAGTGAACCACACCGCCATCCTCACCTGGTGAATCGGCCACCAGCCTGGGCAGGTCGCCTGCTGGGGGCAGAGCCAAGGGTCAGCACAGGTGAGGTAGGAATGGGAGCCCAGGCCTGGAGGGCAGGGTAGGAAGGCAGGGCCAGGTGCCCGCAGATGCTCAGCAAAGCTTGGCAAGACCACAGTGCAGCCTGGAGGGCAGCAGAGAGGGCTGGGGCCTGGGCGCCCTTGAAATATCAGGGCCAAGAAAGGCTGAAGGCAGGCCGGGCACAGCTGTGGGGAAGAGCATGTCAGGCAGGCAGAAGGAACAGCCGGCACGAAGCCTCAGAGCTGACCCTCACCTGGCCAATCATGGAGGCCAATCATGGAGGCCGTGTGGCCCGAGTAAGGGAACAGCAGGCAGGGGACAGGCCACAGGGACAGGGCAGGGGCCACAGGAGGGCTTGGCTCTTCACCTTGACTGAGGCAGGGCCTGAGAAGGGCTGTGAGGAGCTGTCGTGGAGGTAACAGGCAGAGGCAGGCTGCTCCCGGGAGAGCCGAAGGTTCTGGACAGGAGACCAACCACAGGAGAATGACGTCACAGATTCCAGAAGTGTCTGCAGGCAGAGCTGACGCACCTCCTGATGGCTCAGATCTGGGTGTGAGAGAAGAGCCGGGCGTCTCCAAGGTCCTGTCCCGGGCACCAGAAGGCAGAGGCGTCAGCCCCACAGACAAGGAAACTCAGGCCAGGGAGAAGCAACCTGCCCAAGGTCACACGCCGCCACCAGCCCAGCTGGGGTCCAAACCCAGATCCCTGGCTGTGGAACCTCCAGCTCCCTCACCTGCCCCCAGCCTGCCATGGCGCCCCTCACTGTTGAACTTCAGAAGATTGTCGAGAGCAAGAGAGAGGAGCCAGGAGTCACCCCTGGACTTAGGACATGACGGCCTCCAGGGCAAAGAGGCGAGGCCCAGACTTGGGCTTACCAAGCACCTCACCGCAACCAGACAGTGAGCCCTGGGACCTCCAGGGGCTCACTTTTCCAAGTGTAAAACAGAGGAAATGACAGGAACTGCTACTATTTACAAAGTAGGGCCTGGACTTGCTGCGCGTCGTCCCTCCCATGACCCTACAAGGTGGATGTTGTTATCCCTGGTTCACTGATGAAGAACCTGATGGTCAGACAGGCCCACAGCTAAGAATCTTCAGTGCTGGGATTTGAACCAGAATCAAATGGACACTGGGCCCTGGCTACTAACAGCTGCTTTGCCCCACCCAGGCCATCCAGAGAGCGGGTGGGCAGTGAGCCTTCAACCATGCACATCCTCTCTCCCTCCTCCCTGCCCATCCATGGTCCAGCATGGCGGCCCCAGCCTGTTTGTCAGACTCCCAGGGAGGCACATGTGCTGAGGTGCTGAGGCCCAGCTGCTCCTGCATGTGGCTTGGATGGCTTTGGCCTCCTGTGTGCCAGGGATGGGGAGAGCACCCTTAGGCATGGCATGGATTCTGCTCCCCTGCCTCCGCACAGCTCTGGGCACTGTTGTCATGGAGAGGCGCCACCTGGCCTCCACAGTATCTGGGTAACACAGCTGGTGAGGCTCCACCTCGCCCAGGGCCCAGGCCTGGGCACGTTGGGTACAGGCGGGGTGGGGTCTGGGGACTCCTGGGGCTCCGCCCAGCCTCAGAGAGGGGGTGCCCAGCACCTGCATCTCAGCGCCTCCTCCCCAGCCCACCAGGGAGTGGCCACCAGTCCCAATCTGCAGCAGGAGGCAGCTCTGGGAGGCCCCTGCTCAGCCAAGCGAGGGGAGAGGCGGACCCGGGCCGGCACCCCAAAGCCGCTGCGCATCGCCGTCACGGGCCTCTCCCTAAGCCCAGCGCAAAGGCTGTCCATTCGGTTCACCATCCCCCGCCCACAGTTCCAAGACCCTGGAAACCCAAAGGTCTTCATAAATTTGTCCCCAAAGCTCGTTTGGAGAGTCCCTTCCCCACCACTTACTAGGCCTGAGGCCTCGGCAAGCAAGTCCACCCCTCGGAACTTTGTCTCCTGTCCTCTGTAAAGCGGGATGATACCGGGCCTTCCCGGCTGGCTGCCATGAGGTCCCCATGCTCCAGAAGGCGCCCGTATTGGGTGCCACTGTCCAAGGCCCCCGCCCTACCCTGCCACGTCTTCTCCACAACCTCCCATGGCTCCCTGTTGCCTTCTGCAGAGTCCCAGCACCTTAGCATGACCAGAGCCCCCGGGAGGCTCCTGACTGAGGGTCTTTATTTCTTCCACCTTGACGCATTCCTACACTCTGATGAAGAAGCGCCGGTGAGTTCGTGGAGCAGACCCGCACTGCGTGCGAGGTGGTGAGTAGCTTATGGCCCTTTTTAGAATCCAAGTCACTCAGACATCCGGAACCGTTGGCCCCGGGTGCTCGAGGGCTCCTGCCATTTGCGGGCACCAGGCGGGGCACTTGGTGTGGGTGATCTTATTCCACCCTCGTGGTCACCGAGGCACAGACGCAGCTGTCCCCCCGGCGGGTGAGAACTCCCAAGCTCCCAGCCGCCCATAGGGTGGGGCCAGAGCCTGACCCGAGGACTGGAACAGGAGCCACCAGGAGCCACACAGTCAACAAGTCCGTCATTGAGCCTGTCTCTCCACTGTCTGCAGGCTGACGAGGTGCCAGCACACGGGTCCAGGGCAGGAGGCACAGGTGCTGCCCTCCAGCAGCCTCTCGTCTGACTGAGGCCGGCACCTCTCTCCAGCCAGGCCAGCAGGGAGGGCTTCACATGCTGGGTAGAGTCTGTGGGCTTCATCCAGAAAGCAATGGGGAGCCATGGAAGGCTTCAGAGCTGAGAAGCAGCACCGTGAGGTGGATGTCATGAAAGAGGTGCTCAGTCCTGGGGCGCCTCCGAAGTCCCAGTTGCACACGGAGCCCAGCGTCAGAGCTCCCTGCTCAGCAGGCAGGGGCAGAGCAGGGAATCCTCACTTCTGACAGGTTCCCAGGTGAGGCTGCTGGGTGGTGTGGGGCCCACCCTTGGGGAGGGGCAGCAGAGGACCTGCAGGATCCAGGCTGCGGAGCCCAGGGCCTGCCAGGAACCTCCCGCCAGGTCACCTAGTGCTCGGCTGCTGCTCCCCTCACACATGGCGAGACTCACTCAGCTCAATGACAGGGCACCTGCCCGAGACAGCCTGCCCACAGGGCCAGGGCTCAGTCCAGGAACTGCCCCACTCCCTGCCCTGGGGAGGCGAGAGGGTCTAGCCTGCACCGAGCAGGCTGCTCTGATCCGCACCGGCGGAGGCAAGCGGACGGCACTGCCTGTTTCTGGCGTCTGGAGGTGGAAGATGGGGACATCGGCCCTGACTCGCCGTCCTCAGCAAAACGGGCAGGGTCAACAGAGCTGCCGCAGCTGCTGCTGATGGAGGAAGGCTCACCAGCGCCAGCCCAGAAACCCCGGGCCTGAGGACGCCCAGCCTTGCCTCAGGCCCTCCAAATGGCGGCACCAGGGGGATCCAGCCATTCCCCTCGAAGTCCTTGTCCTCCAGCAGGTGCCCAGCCTGGACGTAGCTCTTCTCTCGGAATCCACCAGATGGGACAGCACTGGAGGACAGGGACCTGGGGCTGCCTTCTCCTGCTCTCAGCGAGGCCTGAGCTCACTGTCCTTGTCCCCTTCCTGGCCCAGTGACTGTCCCAATCTGGGCTTCTCTTTCCTCATTTGCAGACTCCCTGCCTCGTGGGCTTCAAGGTAGTGTGTGACATGGGAGAATGGCCACCTCCCAGCACCTGCCGATGCCCTGCCTTCTGCCTGCCCCAGCACCTCTCCTAGCACGACAGATGGGACATGAGACGCCACCCACTCGGAGCCCCTTCCCCGGCCTCGCTGGTCTGCTTGCTGTGCAGACGGACCTGGGGACATGCCGCCACCGCCCGCTGAGAGCTGAACAGCAGGGCCGCGAGGGCCTGGCGGAGCAGGGGCTCTGGATGTTTCCATGTGCTTCAGATGTTGGATGACACAGTCACGCTGTCCCAGGGAGAGTGAGGCTGGCGTGGAAAAGGGAGGCGACTTGGAAATGGGTCAGTAGCAGCTCCTCCTGGCCATCCGGAGGCATCAGTGGACCAGGCGGAGGCCAGGCACTCTGAGCAACGCCTGGTGGTCTGGATGCTTCTGGAACTCCCAAGTCCCCCATCTCTGTGGGCTGCTGGCAAGGCCGTGGGTCTGGAAAACCTGGCCATCAGCAGAGGAGACCAGGGCGTTGAGGTAGCCCACCATAATCGCCTCCCGCCCCCTGGGGCCACTCGTGGGGGAGCCGAGTTTCAGCCACGGCTGGGTGGCCTGGTGACTCCACCTCCAGTGCCACCAGCCTGGGGGCCAGAGCAGGGCTGCTCCCAGAGAGGTGGCCCTGTAAGCCACCAGAGGGTAGGTTCCTTGCCCGGGGCCCCTGGAGAGCACGTGGGCAGCAGATGGCTTCGCCCAGCTTGTCGGGCTGTTGCCGGCCGACAGGGCCTCTGGGTGTTCCCCTCTGGTGTCGTGTTCTGACGGGAAGCCGCGGGTCTGGAGTGACTGTGCTGCAGCCCCAGCATTCCAGAGCCTGTGATGCTGGCTGGCGCTGCGCCTGGCCCGACTGCGCGTCCACACCCTCCCCAGCTGCTGGCTGGAACTGGAACATGAGCGGAGCCACAGGCCTGGCTCAGGAATTTGCAGAACTTTCTAGAAGCTGACTCGCCCTCCAGTGAGGAATTTCTGTGGGGTTGATTCTGAATTCTGCTTCTTGGTTCCGCAGCGCTTTTCTCCATAAGTCACCCCAGCCTCCTGTCCCACCAAGGGCTGGCGGTCTCCGAGCCAGCAGACGAGATGTCCCCAGATACCTTCCCTCCTCCTCCTCCTCCCTGCAGGCCTTTCCCCTCCCTCCTCATACACCCAAGAGAGACCACATGGTGTGTGTCACGAACAATTGATTTAGACTCTTCAGAAACAAAATTACAGCATGATTTCAGGTGGAAATAGCATGTCAAAGAGACACCAAGAAGACAAGGAAGAAGAAGAAAGAGGAGGGTGTCTGTGTGGTGTGTGTGTGTGTGTCTGTGTGGTGTGTGTGGTGTGTATCTGTGTGGTGCATGGTGTGTGTGTCTGTGTGGTGTGTGTCTGTGTGTCTGTGTGGTGTGTATCTGTGTGGTGCATGGTGTGTGTGTGTCTGTGTGGTGTGTGTCTGTGTGGTGTGTGGTGTGTGTGTTGGGAGTTGGGGCAGGCCGCTGAGATGGTGACATCTGGACAGAGACCTGTGAGGGAGGCTGTGGCCCTGGAACGTGGCACAGCAGTGCAACAGCCCTGCAGAGGCTGGGCGGGGAGACCCGTGGGGCTAAGGCAACATGGAGGAGGGAGACGAGGGGAGTCCAGGCCCATGCTGGGGAGGCAGGGAGGTCTGGGTGAAGGGCGTCTTCTGTGGGGAGAGCCGTGCGTGCGAGGCGGGCGTGGGTTTGAGAAGAGCGAAGGGGCCCGTGGCAGTTCCGCTGCGCGAGGCTGAGCTGCTCGGGGATGGTGGCTGGCGAGGCCAGGTGGGAGGCGGGAGCGAGCAGAGCTGCAGGGCACAGCGAGCTGGGCACCCTGCACACGCCTGCGTCCCAGGGCCTGGGGGGCAGAGGCAGGAGGATGCCAACCTGGCAGACCCTGCTTCAAAATACAAAATGGAAAGGGCGCGGCGCGGCGCGGCTCAGGGTGGGGCCCCGCCTGGCACACAGCCCCGCTCCGTGCCCAGGGCGGCAAAACGCGATGGAAGCAAAACCGAGCGAGAAGCTCGGACTCCAGGGGCACAGAGCCTCGCAGCCTGGAATGAAGACCCAGGCCCACCCGGGCTGGCTCTGGGGCAGCGGGTGGGTCTAGGCAGGGGGATTCCGGAACCGTTGAGATGCTCCTCGGAAGGGCCTCCTGGTGCCAGTCACTCCATCTTGTGACTGTGACTCAGTTTCCCCAATATTTTGCTTCACTTCAGAGATTTTGCTGTGTGCGGGGCGCTGGGACTTACCTTGCTGCTGCTGTTAGCTCCTCTCCAATGTCCCAGAGGGACAGTAGCTTCCCAAGGTCACACCTCGGAGAAGCTGAGATTTTCAGACCCAGGCATCTGGTGCAAGAGTGCGCGCATCTAACCACTGCGCCCACCAACCCCACAGACGCACACCAGCCGAGTGTGGAGAGCCAGGCTGGCTCTGTGTGCGGGCCTCCTTTCTGTGTTTATCCATTTGCTGGGTAAATATTACATGTGCAGGCCCGGCTGGGGGCTTCTGGGAAGCCAACTGAGGAGCCCAGCCTCCCTGCCCCTGTTCAGCCTCCCTGTAACAGGGGCAGGGAGGCCGGTGAATTTAATCAGGCAGGATGCTCGGTGCCTGGGCGAAGGAAGCCACTTGGGCACCCAGGATGGACCTGGGGTCAGGGCGGGGAGCATCGGCATAACGGCATGTCCCAGAGGTGCCCTGACTCTGGCCGTGGACAAGTCCTCACGTTCCTGGCTTCCATTTCTGGCTGTCAGGAGGACAGTGACTCCCTGTCTCCTAGAACTTTGAGAGAGTTCCTAGAACTTTCGAGAACATTCACAGCACCAAACCTCCTAGTGTTGTCCTTTCCTTACCATCTTGGGAAACAAGTGCTGCTCCACCTCTCAGTGAAGAAACCAAGGCTTCAATTTCTCAGGCTGGGCTTGAGGTCTCTGGTGCCTCTTTTTTTTTTTTTTTCCTAAGAAGTTCCTTTGAGTCTCTGCAAGGCTGGGGAAGAAGGGCTGGCAGAGGTTGGGTGTTAGGTCTGGCCTGTTTAGCACCCCACCAGCAGCCCACCCCATCACTGGTGGAGGACGAGGAACCACATGGCTTCTCAGCCATCACTGGACACAGCAGATCTGGGGCCCTGATTTACAGCCTTGCTCTGAGCGGAGGCTGGACCCTCTTTCCTCCCTGTGGTAATTCACAGCTCTCCCCAGGTGGAGAAGGAGAACTCTGCAGCCAGGCAGACCCCTGACCTTGGACTTGGGCTCAGAACTCAGCTCCTTCCAGCAGCTGTCCCTTTAGCCCAGCGGCTGGCCAGGTGGGCACAGGGCTCTGCAGGGAGCAGCTGGAAGGCCAGCCAGTGACCCAGAGGGGAAGAGAGTGAGGGAGGGGAGGGGAAGGATAAAGACTCTTCCTCCCGCCACACGAGAGGACGGGAGTCCTGCCTCCACCAGCTCCTGCCTGGGCCAGGCGAGAGGGGCTTCCACGAGTATGCTTCTCCTTTCTCTATTTTCTAAATGTTCTCTATTGAAGATGCACTAACTGCTATTAAAATCACAAGGAAAAAAGCACCTTTTTTTAAAAGAGGAAACAATTTGTGAACAAATAAGCTCAAAAAGAAATAGGATATCTGTTTTCAGATGTAGGAAGTGTCGAGCGTAACACTGAGAAGCAAGAGCGCCCCTAGGAGTGCTCAGCACAGATGGTGACGGGAAACACATAAGGCAGGGCTGAGCAGCGTGCCACGCAGCTGGGGGCTGCTGTGCTCGCCTGTCCACCTGGGAGGCTGAGGCAGAGGACCTCAAGTTCAAGGCCAGCTGGCAACTCCGTGAGACCCTGTCTCGAAATACAAAAATGAAGAGGGCCGGGATGGAGCTCCGAGGCAGAGCAGCCCTGGGTTCAATCCCTGACGCCCCCCAGCCCCCCACACACAAAATATATACATAACATGCGGCGTGGAGCAGGCTTCTACCTGAGAAGTCCCGCGAGAGGGAGGTAAGGCTTCGCCATCTCCTGCGTGGCCACTTCAACCCAGGCTCTCTGCCGCTCGCCTGTCCTCCCGTCCTGGGGACTAGCAGGCACCTGCAGGCCCAGGTAAAGTGTGACCTGCCCCTGCATCTGCCTGAGGACTCGGCACATGGCAGGCGCTAACAAGTGTTTCGGACTGAGCAGGGAATGTCTTCTTTAAAAGTGAAGATGTCACCACGACTGGGCAGCAGGAAGCAGAGGGAGGGTCGTGTCCACTGTGGAGCCCCCCGGGCAGCAGCGCCAGCGCCAGCACCACCGGGACTACTTTCACACACACGCACACCCTCCCGCCCCCGTGCTGCTGGACGCCCCTCTGCCCCAGGTGGCGATGGGCATGGACACCCTTGTCTTCGTTCTTCTCTGAACCCAAGGCCAGCACAGCTTGCCTGCTGGGTACTGTGGACCTGTGAGAAAAAGAGGGACATGGTTGTACTCCACGAAGCCCAGGACAGGTCCCCAACAGCAGACAGAATGGTGGGGACCAGGGGCACCCAAGGACAGCCCTCCAGGTGGACCAAGGTCCTGCAGACACGGGTCCTCCTGCTGCAGCCTTGTGCTGGGGACCAACTCCAGCACTTGGTATCGACTGAATGGATAAAGACCATCTTGTCACATGTCTACCCCTGGACCTTTTCACCAGGGACCCCAGAATGAGCAAGAAGTTGGGTTTGTTTCTAGTAGGTGCCAGGCACAGCTGTGACGCTCCTGCTCAGGAAGTCCCTGGGTGCTAGCGCAGCTGGACTGCCATTTCAGATCCAGTCCTGACTGTCCAGATTTTGTGTTGGGGATCCCCCCCCCTTTTGAATGACAGAAGATGCCCTTCTAGATAAACAGCCAAGAGAAATGGAAACATACCCCCAAGACGCGTGCGTGAAGGCAGCGTCTTCATCAGAGCCACAGATTGGAGACGGCTGAAGGTGTCAGTCCCTCAGCCTGGAGGGACAGACGGCCAGCCTGCAGCAGAGCCGCTTTGGCCCTGAAGAGGAGTGGGGTGCCCCTCAGTGCTACAACCTGGGGACCTCGCGACATCACACAGGTGTCTCAAAGGACCACCAGGATGCGAGGTGTCCAGAGCAGACCTCTCAGGCACAGGGAGCAGGCTCAGGGAGCTGCTTTTTGGGGTGATGAAGATGTCCTCAAGCCGACTGATGGTGGGGATACATGAAAAGCTACCACCTGGTACCTTTCGCCAGAGTGAATTTTATGTTATGAGAATTCCATTTCAACAAGCCTGTTATACACAGAAAAGAGCATTTCCCCTTCCAAGAGCCCAAGTGTGGCAGAAATCGATTTCGCCACCAAGTGGTCTGCTTTGGTTTACGACTGGAATCTTTATTTTTCAACAGTTTGAACTTGATCCTCAAGGTCCGCCCTGTGCCGAGAGCCTCCCGCCTCCCTCCCACCACCTGTCCCCAGTCCAGTAACCCTATCTGTGGCCCTCAGCCCTGCCTGCTCCACGCCCAGCCTGCCCCCTCCTGTGCCCACACGCTCAGCTGCTGCCAGCTCCCGGATGCCAGAGCTGCCACCTGGGGCCCTGGCGACGCTGGCCACAGTGTTGTGATGTGTTTGGATGAGGAGCGCGTTTGGTGCCAGCGTTACCAGGCTCCGAGGGTGACTAATCTCATCTGCATTTGGGGTTTCAGCTGCCTGAGCTGTTCAGCTGAAGGACCTCAGCGAGGTCACCTCCTCCCAGTCGTGAATGCCCGAGCTCAGGCCCGTCCTGCAGGCCCCTCAGCCACTCCTGACACACGAATGTGCCCAACAAATGCTTGCTGAGCCCGGCTATGTGCTGCGTGCCATCCTGAGGACACGGGGTCTTGCTTTAATAGAGTAAAAAAAACTACAAAGTGAAGGAAAGACAGAAAAAAGAAACGGCGGTAGAGGGCTGTCCAGATCAGCTAGGCGCAGTCAGGCACTGGCCTCAGGTCCAGCGGCCTCCCTGTCCGTGGGTGCCACGTCCACGGTCAGAGAACTACAGGTCAAGAAACCTGTAGGTTTTTTCTTTAAATCACATCTATACTGAACACGCACAGACTTATTTTCCTGCCATTATTTCCCAAACAATTCAGCATGACAACTGTTTACACAGCATCTCCTGTACTAGGACGGGCAGCGTCCAGAGGATTGACGTGTGCAGGCGGACACACAGGCTCCAGGCAGATTCAGGCCTCTCACAGAGGGGGCTTGATACCCCTGGAGTTCAGTGGCCATGGGGTCCTGGAGCTGGTGCCCCTGGGGACATCGAGGCACAGCTGTACTTAGGAGAGCTGCTGGCTGGGTAGCGGGGGTGGTGAGGAGGTAGCCTCTGCGGGCGGTGGCTGAGGAGGAACCCCTGCGGGAAGATGGGGAAAGAGCACCCCGACCAGGTGCCAGTCTCTCGGCCGGGACAAGGGCAGCCGGTGGGGCTGGAGCCGTGGCAGGCCGGGGTCCCAGGGCCTCTCTGCTTTCCTGGTGCAGCAGGGAGCCTCAGAGGCTCCCAGGAGAATAGGGTCTGGCTTTCATTTCCCAGAGGCCACTCTGGCTGCTGGGCGGGGGATAGACAGGCTTGGGGACCGGGAAGACTGGGACAAGGACAGCCCTCAGTCCCACCTGGGGCCTGGCTGCAGATCCCAGCACTTGTCGCACTGTCCACAGGAGGCCAACAGGCCTGCAGGACCTCCCCTCATTCCAGGAGAGCCGAAGGCCATCTCAACACCTCTGTCGTCCCTGAAGTTTTCATTTAAATCAGTTGCTATTATCTTTACTTAAATAATTTACCTTTTAAAGGAAATTATATCACAGCCAAAGGTCATGGTTTAAAGCATAAATTGTTTCTTTTTTCTAATCCACATGAATGTGAGCACAGAACTATGAAGTTTTAAGATTAACATGTAGATATAATCTTAAGACTAAAGATGAATAGTAAAATTTTAAGTATAAAAGTTTACCAGGAACACAGGAGAGTGATACATTAATTATTTTTCCAGAACACAGTAAATACTTGATTTAAAAACAAACAAACATTTAATCCAAGTACCAGTTTGAATCTCCTCCTGTGGTTTTGGGGACCAGTGATACAAGTTACTGACTAAGCTGCTTCCCAGCTGTGTGACCTTGAGCTGGTTATTTCACCTCTCTGAGCTTTAGTTTCCTTTTCAAGGAGGTGGGGATAATGATACTGAACTTATGAGCTTGTGTGAAAACTAAATGTGGGATGAGTGTTTAAACAGAGCCTCAGAGTCCTAGCCCAGCTGACGTCATCGGTCTGTGAATAACCACACCACAATGAATCCTGGCTCCTGAGCACCTCTCTGGACTGGGCTCTGCGTAGGACTGAGGTTCTGGACAAAATTGGGAACAGCCCCTCCCCTAGGCTGCTGATCCTCTAGCGGGGCACACGGACAGTCCCTGGCCAGCTCACTGTGAAGAGGGTCCCTAGTAGGGCATCCCGGGCAGGGTGGGCCAGAGGGAGGAGGATGTTCTGCCCAGGGCAAAGTTGTAGCAGCTTCTAGGAGAAGGTGCTGCTTTGCTTTGGTTTTGAAGGTTACATAGGAGTTTGCCAAGTGAACAGAGAGGGTCAGAACACTCCAGGCAGAAGGAACAACACAGCATGATGTGGATGGAGGCCATACCAGGGGATATGCACAGGCAGTGGACCTGGAGGACATGCTCCAGGTGCCCCCCAGCCTCAGGCCTGGAAGGTACCAGCAGTGGCTCAAAGGTGGTCAGGCCCGGCCACCCAGTGATGGCGGGAAGGAGTCTCCAGAAGTCTGCACACGCGCCCAGCGGTAGCCAGACCTGCCGAGCCAGCCCGAGCCAGCCCACTCTGGCCCAGGCCCCACCAGGGCCCAGTCCATACCCAGGCAGTTCCCAGGCTGGGCCTGGCTGCCTCAGGTGGGAGGGCCATGGCGGGTGAGGTGCGTGCACCCTGCTGGGCATAGCTGGTGACCTGGGTGCTCAGGCCTTGCACAAGGTCCCCAGCTGGGAGCACTGGGCCCATCCCAAGCTGTCACAGGAGGTCTTGCTCAAGGTCACACAGCCAGAAGCTGGAGCTAAACACAGGCAGGTCTGTGTTGAGCCTGTCCCCGGCGCCCCCTGCCTTTGGGACCACCAGCAGCTCTTCCTCCCCCGCCCGGACCATCACAGAGCTCCACCTGCAGATCCTCGTGGTTCAGCCTGAGTGGCGCCTTCTGGCTGCTCCTTAACCCCGCCCGGCTCCTCTCCACACTCTCCTGCTCACCCCAGGAGCCATCTCATCCTCCTCCTTGAGCACAGTACTCAGGGGCAAGGGCTGCGGGCACAGGGAGAGGGGGACAGACCGGGCTTACGCAGCTACTGTCCACCAACAATCTCTTAACAAATACGTGACAACTTGTGAACCAGCTGCTTGCCTGCTGCACACTCTCGAGGGCCAGGATGACCATTCGGAGCAGAGTGCGGCACCCGATGGGGTTGCCAGGCGAGCCCTCCCAAGGTGTGTGCTAGGGGGCTGTGATCCACACTGCCATGCGCATGGCTGAGGCGGCAGCATGCCAACCTGTGCCTTGCTGTTCTGGAAACATGCGCAGCAGATGGTGGAGCACAAATGGCATGGCCTTTGCACTCAGACCCACTCAGGTTCAAATCCCAGTTTGACCACTTACCTGCTGTGCGCCCCCACGAAATGAACTTAACCACTCTGGACTTCTGTGATAAAATAGGAAGAGTTACCCATCTCGCAGATCCTCTAAGGCAATCGGAAATGCCTAGCTTGTAGTAGCCCCCTCCCCAACAACACTTTGTTCCCTTCCTCAGATGTCTGGAATCCCTGTTCTCCTACCTTCCTGATTGTTTGCATGCCCAGAGGGCTATAGAAAGCCTGGGTCAAGCCTGGCATGGTGGCTCACGCCTGTAATCCCAGCACTTAGGGAGGCTGAGACAGGAGAATTGCGAGTTCAAAGCCAGCCTCAGCAATGGCGAGGCGCTAAGCAACTCAGTGAGACCCTGTCTCTACATAAAACACAAAATAGGGCTGGTGATGTGGCTCAGTGGTCAAGTACCCCTGAGTTCACTCTCCAGTACCAAAAAAAAAAAGCCTAGGTCAAGTTCCAGCCAGACTGGCTGTAAGATCTTTGAGTCCTTGCTCCCAGAAATCTGGGCCCCGGGGATCAGCTCTGACATAGACAGTACCGGTGTTCCCACACCAACACCCGCTGTCTACTTCCTTGCGGTCATCCCAAGGTGAAGGAAGAGAACAAAGAAAGCTCCAGAACAGTTAGTTCACTTAATGAAACAGTGTGGGACCAGGGCATAGACCACGGGAAAGGACATTTGCCCAAGATCTCAGCTGGCCCAAGAAGCAGTGTGACTGGCACCTCCCGGGACACAGTGGAGAGCAGCTTACTCCTCACGCCACGCACTGTGGAGCTCGGGAGCCCTGGGTCTCCTGTGGAACCCCCAAGAGAGGCTGGCCAGACCTTTGCTGGGGGCACAGGGGAGAAACTAATAATGTCAGTTCCCTGAATGGAGAAGGAGATGGGCATGGGAAGACGTCACTGTCACAGAGCAGATCCTGGAGTACTTTTGAATCTTCGGTCGCAGACATTATTGAACACGATAACGTGAAAGCAGCCCATTTTAAACCAGAACCGTCTAGAGCTGACGGCAGGGTCAGTACTAACTTGCTGTCTGACCTTGGGCAAGGTGCGCTGCTCCACCTCTCGATGGAAGGACCAGCTCGAGGAAGGGGCTCCGATCAGACAGCGGGTGGGAGCGCCAGCACCAGCACCAGCACCAAGGCCAGAGCAGGCCCCTCTGAGTCTCACTGGGGCCAAACCCCCTGGAGTGCTTCCTGTCCTGGGGTGGCACCCTAGGTTTGGACACACATGCTGTGTCCCAGCAACAGGAGCTCCATGTTGACGCCGTTCCCCAGGCAGCGGGCTGCAGCAGGCCTGGCTCAGGGGGCTCGTTTTAAACACTGGATTCCGGGCGGGCAGAACAGTAGGTCACAGCCTGGCTGCTGCAAGACGCACATGCTAAAAAAAGCTGACCCTGAATGCCAAGAGGAGCCGAGAGCAAACGTCTGTCCTCAATCCACAAACTGCCCTGTACAGCAGGCCTGTCCACCAGGAGCCCTGGGAGTGGCAGGGAGCAAGGTCCTGGGGCAACTCCCCTTTGCCCTAAGTCAACAAAGTCACCTGATCCCAGAGTCCCACCTGGACAGGAGTTCACAGTCCAACACCGGGCCCTGAACAGGTGATTCCCATGGCTCTATCAAACCTTCCTGATTATTTTGTTGTGGCTTTTATTTGTTTGACTTGTTTTAATCAAAATCCTAAGAAGTGTCCATCTCATAACTGGCTGAAGGGTCTCTAAGTCTCCTTTACTCTCTAGCCCCGCCCTTTTGCCTACTTATTCATGTATTGTCCCTCCTCCATCCCCCACCATCTGTAGAGGACACTGGCTGTTTATCTACATTTATCCACATTGTGTCCCATATCTGAACTTTTCTGGCTATAGTACATCCCTGTGGTACCACTTGACATGTTCCACTTGTAGCTCCTGTAAAATGTGAGTTGAATTTAAGGGCTTTGGTTTGCTGACAAGACTATGTGGTGAGTGTTGCTGGGCTCTCCCCTCCGGGGCTCAGGTGTCCTGCTTGTGTGTCTTTGAGGCCAGCAGCCATAGCCACCCAAGGCCAAGCTTCATATTTAGAGGTGGATTGAGGAGCCTCTAATCCAATCACCTCTTTTGCATTTTTAAGCAGGAATAAGTATAAATAGAATCTTCCCCTCACCCCTACAGGAAAGGCATTGAATTGTGACTTTTCGGTTTAAGAGCTTAAATCCTTGGTACACTGAATAGGTGCTTGCTGTATGTGTGGGCATATTCTCAGAGCCTCTGTCTCCCGACCTGTGAAATGGGCACCCTGGCTAGAACCACGCAGTCCAGTCCCAGGAGCAGGGCCCTCTCTCACCAGAGGCTCTGTGCAGACCTGTGCTCTCCACAGACTGCAGCCTCCTGATCCACTCCTTTGCAAACCCACTGCTCGCAGATGGCCACCCCGAGTACCAAAGCCACAGCAGCCTTCCCAGGTGGCGGTGGGCACCGAGTGAAATAAGGCAGCCCCACCTCGCAGCCTGGGGCCTGCTCCTTGTCTCTCCCTCTGCCTCTCTCCCCGCCTCTCTCTCTCACACTCACACACCCCTCGTGTGGCAGCCAGCCGGTGGCCTATTGTCCAGCTACTTCCCCAGGCCGGAGCAGGCGCTGGGAACTCAGGCGGCCCTGCCCTTCCTGCCCCGCTCTGACGCGAGGCCTGGGAAGGAACAGGGTCCCCAGGGGCAGGACGCACTCCTCTCGTGCCTGGCCAGCAGGCGCACGTCCGCACTGCTGCCCGGGTGGTTGAGCGGGTGGAGGAAGGGCAGCGGCACCGCGTGCTCTCTCGACCCCTTGAGCCCTTCCCCAGGCCTGTCAGGCCGCCCACCAGCCCCCTCCCAGCCAGGGCCACCAGCAGGGTGCAGGGTGGGGACTCCTGTCCTGCCCTTCCCTCCCTCACGTCTGGGAGGGGCTGGAGGTTGGGGTCAAGAGGGTGGCAATTCAGGGGGCCTCCTGCCAAGTAAACTTTAGGTCCACAGAGCCAGGCTCCCATCATCCCCCAAAGAGCCAAGCACCTCCTGAGCACCAGCCACACCTGATGCCTTCTAACCTGAGCCTCATGACAGCCAGCCGCAGAGGTGGGATCCTTCCCAGGTCCCAGATCTGGAGAGGAACTTTGACTGAATCCAGGTTCTCCTGGGGCCAAAGGCACTGTTTCCCATAGAGTATGATGTAGGACTCTGGCACCAGAGCCATGATTTCAATGCTGGCTCCAGACCAGAGTGATGGCCCATGCCTGTGACCCCAGGACTGGGAGGCTGAGGCAGGAGAACACACGCTCAAGGTCAACACAGACCACTTAGGGAGACCCTAAGAGACTTAGCAAGACCCAGTCTCAAAATAAAAAATAAATAAACAAATAGGGGCTGGGGATTGGCTCCGTGGTTAGACCCTCTGGCTTCAATGCTCAGTACCAAATTAAAAAAAAATACTGGCAGCACGTTCTGTGCCTCAGTTTCCTGTATAAAACAGAGATGATAATGGTGCCCTTTGCATTGCTTTATTATGAACATTCTAGAAGGCAATACGTGTAATTTGATTTATTGCTATTATAATTTAGCTCTTAGACTCAATGAGACTAAAAGGGTCCTGGGCCACAAACCACCCTGAAGGGTTTCCTGGGTCTGGAACTTTTGGTGCCAAAACAAGGACAGTCCAAGGCATACCAGGCCAGATGGTCGCTCCTGATGAAGCTGATGTTTGTAAAGTCCACCGCCCTCAGAAAGTCAGGAAGAAGGCCACTTTATGCTTTCTGAGCTGGTGGACTGTCCTAGAAGCCCTTGGGCCTCCAGCTTTGGTCCTGGACTGCACACTGCCCTTGCCCAGCCAGGGGGAGACCAGACATTCTTGACATGGAAATTGTCCACGTTGTCGGGCAATCTTTTGGTGCCAGAAATAGGCAGCAGGATTTGGGAGTTAGCCCAGACCACTAAAAATAGCTCCCATCGCCCCCCAAAGGCTTGCACCATGTCGCCCCAGATGACCTGCCACCTAACAAGCTGACGGCCCCGGCCAGCACCTTAAATGACCACAAGCACTGCTGGCCTGTCCTGCTGAGGACACAGAGGACCAGCACCCACTCAGCTTCCTCAGGCCAGTGGCCAGGCCCGGACCACGCAGGCCTCCCACCCAGACACACCTCTTCCACCCCAGGGAATGCCTTCCCGCTTTCCCAGCAAGCGCTGGGTGGTTGCAAGCGTCCACACCTGCCAGTCACAGCCTCATCTCACCTCAATCACAGTACCGCCCGCCCCGACTGCCGCAGGAACTTCCACGCTCAACATGCACAAAACCCCTCTCACGGACGCTCACACCAGCCGTCTCATTTCCCACTCAAAGGTCATGGTGCCCCTCTGCTTCCCAAGGCTGTGCTTCCGTGTCATGTGGGGGTGGAGGGTGCTGCGGATCAGACCCAGGGCCTCGCACATGCCGGGCCAGTGCTCTGCCACTGAACCCCTCCAGCCTCCTGAAGGGTCAGTCTCCTGGATACGGAACTCTCCCCTGCTCCTCTCTTTTCCCTCCCTTCCTTCCTTCCTTCCTTCTCTCTCTCTCTCTCTCTCTCTCTCTTTCTTTCTTTCTTTCTTTCTTTCTTTCCCAGGAATTGAACCCAGGAATGGAGAACAAGATGGATGTGGTAAGAAGCTGCTGTCACAGAGCAGATTCAGTACTTCTGAATCTTCGGCCACAGACATTATTGAACATGGTAACATGAAAGCAGCCCATTTTAAACAAGAATCGTCTAGAGCTGAGCTCACCCTCAGCCCTTTTTATGTTTTTATTTAGAGGTAAGGTCTTGAGAAGCTGCTGAGGCCGGCTTTGAACTCATGATCCTCCTGCCTCAGCACCTCCCCCCAGCTGCTGGGATCCCATGTATCTGCCATCACACCCGGCTTCCCCCCGCCCCCTTTTTTTTTTTTTTTTGAGACAAGGTCTCGGTGCCCAAGCTGCCCTCAAACTTGCGATCCTCCTGCCTTGGCCTCCTGAGTAGCTGTGAGTGTGTGCCCACTGTTCCTGGCTTCCTCGGGTCTTTTCTACCTTTGCTGCTGTTCCTCCACCATTCCCACCTTACCCCCAAGATTTTTATTAAAATTACTGTTGCAGTTGGGGTTTAAGGAAAAGAAGGCTGAATATACCTTTTTTCAAGCAATCATGAAACTACCTACTGCTCCCCAGGTCTGCTCACTGTCTCCTACCTGCCTCCTCTAGAGTGGGTGAGAACCCAAGAGGGAGGGCTCCTGGGGCCCCAGGTTCCCTGCCCAGCCTGTGGCCAGCACTCGTCACCCTGCTCTGGCTGGGAGCAGCCAGGGAACGCTCTGCCCAAGGGAAAGGCCAGGGCTGGGAGGCCAGTGCCCTAGGGGTCATCCTCACATGCTAGAGCAGAAACACTACCCAGCACTGCTGCCCAAGTCCCCTCAGCCTGCCTGACCCTCTGAAGGGGAAACAGAAAAAGAGGAGGTGTGTTCCAGAACGAGCCCACCTAGGAGCAGGGGCCACATCATTGTCCCTGCAGGAAAACAGAGGACAGGATTGAAACTACTCTGTTTGGTCCTAGAGTGATGGACACACATTCATTATACAGTTGTCCAAACCCACAGAGCATATGACACCAAGAGCCACCAGGGGAAACTACAGGTGACATGATGCACCTGTGCAGGCTCACAGTTTGCACCAGTGTGCCGCTCTGGTGTGGGACCCTGGCAATGGGGAGACCACGCGTATGGGACATCTGCGTATCTTCCTCTCAGTTTTGCTGTAATCTAAAACTGCTCTAAAAAAGAGATTAAAATGGAGATTTTCAAAGATCTACTGGAAGAAAACACATGGATTAATCTGAAGAATGATGTTAATTGAAATAGTCAGAAACCCCAGAAAGAATCCCATGTGCCACTACTCAGGGGAAACTCCAGGGTCACAGCTGATCTGCAGTGACGGAGCATTTATCCCTGGGCAGCTGGCTGGGGAAGAGACAGTGACTGTGAAGGGCACAGGAAATTTTTGATGAATACACTATTTTGAACATGTTGGGAGGTGTAATGCAGGCCACATGCATTTCTCAAACTGAAAATATATGTACCACTGTGCATTTGACAAAATTCATTAAATTGTTAAACTAGATACATTTATTGGCCTGTGCTTTATCCCACATGGTTAGAAAAAGCAGGAAAAACCCACCAGGACTAATAACAGGGGTCCTTGTGTCAGAGCACAAAGGCTGTGAGGGATTTTTTGTTTGTTTGTTTGTTTTGGTTTTTTGCTACTTGCAAATTAATGCCTGAACCTCACTCATCTTTGTAGATGCTGGCAGAAGGCACAAAACTCATGGATCAGAGAAAATGAATGGACTTTGCTACTCACAGGCAGTACATGTTCTGTCTCTACATTGGTTCCCTTTGCCCCAGGAGTTCCAGGGGCTGGTGAAGAAGACTGAGACAGATGTGCACACCGTGTGTGCCAGCTGAAGTGTGCAACAGTCCCAGCTTATCTGTAGCTCTGTTTCCATCGTTTCAGTTTCCTGAAGTCAACTATGGTCCAATAATATTAAATGGAAAAATTTCAGAAACCATTGATAAATTTTGGATTGCACGCTGTCTTAAATAGTTGGATGAAATCTTGCACCTTCCTGCTCTGTCCCATCTAGATGTTGATCATCCCTTCATCAAGTGTATCCATATTATATATGCTACCCACCCATTAGTCACTCAGTAGCTATCTGAGTTACCAGATCAACTGTCATGATGTCGCAGTGCTTGTGTCCAAGTAACCCTTATTTTATTTGGTAATGACCCCAAAGCTGAAGAGTAGTTATGCTGGCAATTCAAATATACCAAAGAGAAGCTGTGAAGTATTTCCTGCAAGTGAAAGGTGAATATTTATCATAGATATGTATGTAGAGGTAACACAGCGCATACAGGGTTTGGCAATACCTGCAGTTTCATGTACCCAGTGGGAGGGAGTCTTAGAACATAGTCCCTCCATACAAGGACGGAGCAGTGTACTGAGCTTAGGAAACTCCCATCTTATAAGAGGCCACTAGCAAAACTAGCCAACATTTGCCCTGGACAAAGGCTTTATCTGTATTATCCTGTTCAGGAAACAAATCTGTATCTTGCTCCAGAGAGAAAAACAATCTCTCTGCCCCTCAGGCTATTTGCCATGCAAACATCCTTGAAAAGATGATTCTAGGCAAGAGGTGCCACAAGAGCATAAAAAGGTGCAGGGAATTGTCCCTGCAGAGGCCTCAGGAGCCCAGACTGCTGCCGTGCTGCCCTGTCAGCATCCCCAGCATTTTGAACGTGGTTCAAGAAGTCTTTCTCCGCTCCTGTCACTCGGTGTCCCAGACAGCAGGAAGGACCAACGGCGTAAGAAGAGCATTCCCTCTCTTTAAGGACACTCTTGGGAAGTTGCATATGACTTAGGCTTCAAATGGCTCTCTATGCCTGGTTGCAAGGGAAGCTGGGAAATGAAGGGCATATACTTAGCTAAAACTATCATTAAGGAAAAATAGTGTCCAACCAGCCTCTCTGCTCAGCACGGTCAGTTTAGCAATGGTCTGGAGTCACTGAATTCTGAGGACACACCACCCGCCTTCCCAGGACCCCCCAGGGAACCATCCTCAACACTCCAGGATCAGGAGTCCCTGTGGGGCGCGTCCCCACCCTCCAGAGCTTGAGGGCCACCTCCTGCAGGAGGCCTTGCTGCCTGTCATCCACTCTGCACGGTCCTCCCTGAGAGTCCCCACCCCCTTGTCCTGCCCACACCTCCTCCACAGGCCGGCGCCTCTGCGACCATGTGCACCGAGAGGCTGGGGCCAGCGGCTTCGTCCTCTCGGTCCCCGGGTGCTGTCTGGCGCAGGGCACACACGCCCCACCACGCCCACCATGGCAGGGAGCTCAGTGTGGTTGGTTTAGGACCGAAGTAGGCGGGGCTAGAGCCTGAGGCTCCGCCCCTGACTGCGCAGGACCCCATCACCTTCCAATCCCACCGCCTGAAGCTCTACCAGGCTGCAAATGCCACGGAGTGGGGTCTGGAGCCCCCCAGAATGCCTCTCTCTGTATTCCACCCTTCACCGTGCCGACAATGCTCCAAGCTTTGCAGAGCATTCTGGGGACAGAGCAGCCACGGTCTGGAGGCGCGGCAGGGGTCCTCTCCCTGTCCTCTGCCCTTCTTCACTGGGCAACAGACAGCCGGACAGAGCGGCGAGGGCCAGGAAGCTGGCGGTTAAGAGCCTGTGCGGTGCAGAGCAGGATCCCCGGTGGCCAGGGGACAAGGCACATTTCCAGGAGGTGCAGCCTGGACGACAGGCTTCCCACAGATGAGCCGCCGAGTCACCGCGAGCAGCCCCACAGACTTCCCCGTGAATCACCGCGGCCCTGTGCCCCTCGTCCAGGCGCAGGCCCGGGGAATTCTCCCTCTGACAAGCCGAGGACGTGGGGGAAGTGGTGGGGGATGGAGCTCGGAGCAGAGGCCCGGGGCAGAGGCCGGGGGCAGATTTCCCACCATGAACCACAGCCCCATGGCAGCGGTGGCTGGCAGGTCCGGGGCAGAAGCCTCCAGGCTTCCTGCTCCGCAAGGCTTCGCACACATGGATGTGCTGCACACATGGATGTGCTGCGGGAAGGCCTCCAGGGCAAGTTGCCTCCTGTGGAAGGGAGTAGAAAACAATGACCTCCCCGCTGGGGCCCAGGACCCAGCCAGGAGGAAGGGAATGGGCCCCAGCCTTGCCGTTCTTGCCCACACTCATCTCCAGCCCGGGGCACCCTAGGCCACCTTCCTCCAAGGCCAGGGAGTCTGGCCATCAGCAAGACAGACTTGGCCCGGAAGCCAGTAAGCAGCCCAGGGGCAGCGATAAGCCCTGGGAAACAAGAGCAAAGAAGAGGCTGCCTCACTTCTGAAGAGTGGTCACTGGTTTCAGTGGGCAGTGGCCAGGGACTGGCCCACTGGTGGATGGCTTTTGAACAGAGCTGAAGAAAGATAGGGGTGGACCTGCAGGGTAGGAGGAAGGTCAGTCCAGGTGGAGCAGCTGCCACTGGCAGCCAGAGGAAGTTGGCCATTGCAGAAAGAGGGCTGGGGCTGGGGGCAGCAGAAGAAAAGGCCAGAGCCATAGAGGATATGGGCCACATCAGGGCTCCTGGCTTTTGTAACACCAGGCCTTTGACTAAGTGAGATGCACACTGTGGGAGGGGTTTGAGTGGAGAAAAATGATCTGATGGGTTAAAAGTTTCACTCTGAATTTTTATTTATTTAAAATATAAAGTAGGTGTACTTTAACTGATAAAAACATTACAATTGTATATATTTACGGGATACCATGTGGTGTTTGGATACATTGTATACAGTGTATAATGTTGAAATAAGGTTGAACATATATCTCCCCAATCAGCTATCATTCCTGCATGGAGAAGGCATTCCAGATCCCTTCCTGTGGCTTTCAGGCATGCACAGAACACTGGTTTTCTGTAGTTACACCCTGGTTTTTTGTAGTTACTGTGAAGTGCAATTGCACACCAGAACTTCTTGCTACCTTCTTCTAACTGTAACTTTATACCCATTGGTCAACTCCTCCCAGCACTCTGAATTTTTAAAAATCTAACTCCCGGGCTGAGATTGTAGCTCAGTGATAGAGCGCTTGCCTTGCATGTGTGAGGCACTGGGTTCAATCCTCAGCACCACATAAAAATAAATATACTGTGTCCGTCTACAACTAAAAAAATAAATAAAAAAAAAAAAAGTCTAACTCCCTTCCAGGCCTAGAAGACCACATAGTTCAGGAAAACCCACCACCGAGAATAAGGAAAGAGGGACAAAATATTTTAAAATATTTTTGTTTGATAGTATTAGAACACTAAAAGGGCAGAGGGGGATAACGGTATCAAGATCTGTTAGAATAAAACCCAGAGGAATGATCCATAGTACTTGGGACTCCTTTTCCCCAAAAGAGGAATTGCCAATTTTGATATTTAAAAAACAAAAGGCTGAGAAACTGAGCAGGGCTTGTCAAAGACTCCTGGGTCTAACAGGAAAGAATTAGAGTTCGGTGTATACCAGACAGACCTGGTGAATCTCCCAAGCTGTCAGCTAAAATTCCAAAGGGATATACCCTCCAATTAAGAATGAGCCAGTTATCACAGGGTCTCAAATCCAACTTCAAGCCCAAGTCATCTCAGTTTCTGATTGGATTAAAGTTATCTGGGATTTCTGAGATCTCTAAGACCTGCAATAAGGTAAACCCTCTTAGAGGGAGATAAGATCGCCTTAAGCCTCAAACAATCTTCTCACATACAGTGCCTAACACTCAGTCAAAAATAACCCTGCATATGAGGAAATGAAAAGTGACCAAAATCAAAAGAAAAATATTGATGATAGAAATAAACACAAGAGCCGGGCATATTGCACCTGCTTGTAATCCCAGTGACTCAGAAGACTGAGGCAGGAGGATTGCAAGTTCAAGACTAGCATCAGCAATTTAGCAAGGCCTGAGCAACTTAAATGAAAACTAAAAAATCGGGGGATGTAGTTCAGTGGTAAATTGCCCCTGGGTTATATCCCCAATACCAAAAAGAGAAAAGAAAGAAAGTAAGACAAGATGATTCAGAGAGTTATGGATCACAGATATTAAAATAACTATGTTTAGTATGCTAAAGAATGCAAATGGAAAAATAACAACTGAAAAGATTCCAAGGCTAATGAAAGGCATCAAGCCACAGATCCAAAACCATCACAAATCACAAGCAGTGTACATAGGAAGCAAACTAGAGAGGTGCATTATAAAAAAAACACAAAGACAAATTCCTGAAGCAGCCAGAGGAAAAACACAGATTATCCTCAGGAGACAACAATAAGGCAATTTTAAGACTTGCAACAAACAACAAAAATCTGAAGACAATGGGATGCATCTTTAATGTGATTAAAGATGTAAGGTCAAGCGCACACAGTGATGCACATCTCTAATCCCAGCAATTAAGGAGCCTGATGCAGAAGGATTGCAAATTCAAAGCCAGCCTCCACAATTTAGTGAGGCCCCAAGCAACTTAGAAAGACCCTGTTTCAAAATAAAAAGAATTAGGGATGTAGCTCTGTGGTAAAGTGCCCTTGGCTTCAATCCCCAGTACCATTAAAAAGAGAAAGAAAAAAAAAAAGATCAAAAAGTAGGATTCTTTGCCCAGTGGAAACATTCTTCAATAATGAAGATAAAGAGAAACATTTGTAGGAAAACAGAAACTGGATTTGTCATCAGAAGATATGCACTAAATGCATTACTGAAGGAATCGCTCTTGCTGTGGTCAAGAACAGGGAGGAAGAGTTCAGAGGCTGAAAGACCAGTCCAGAGGTCACTGCAAGAGCATAGGTAGGATGTGATGAGCAAGGCCTGAGAGGTGGTCTTAGAAGGGATGAGAAGCTGCCGAGCATGGTGGTGCACGCCTATAATCCCAGCGGCTTGGGAGGCTGAGATGGAGGATCGTGAGTTCATAAGCCAGCCTCAGCAAAAGCGAGATGCTAAGCAACTCAGTGAGACCCTCTCTCTAAATAAAATACCAAAAGGGCCAGGGATGTGTCTCAGTGGTTAAGTGCTCCTGAGTTCAATCCCTGGTACGGAAAAAAAAGAAGTATTGAGAAGGGAATGTATTTTGGAAATGGATATGTTTTGAAAACGACATTGTCTAAATTTGCTGCTGAATTAAATATAGGGTATGAGACATGTGAGAAGTCACGTTGGCTCCAGGGTGCTGCCCTGAGCTCTTCTTCAAGAAGGCGGTGCCCAGCAGGAGCTGGTGTGGACACGTCCAAGGTTGGCTTTTGGAATTGCCAAGCGTGGGAGTCTATTTGACAAACACAGGCATGTGCCCAGGAACCTACTGATATTCAAGATCGCAGTTGGTGAAAGTCTGGACCAGAGGGTAAAATCTGAAAGCTGTCAATACGTATTTGTTTCCTTTTTCCACCTTTCCCTTAGAATGAGGTTGGTAATGACCGTGATGGTTAAAATAGCTCACAGTCTTTGCTCCAGCGTGTTGAGCACTCTGAGAAATGTTACGCGTGCTATTTCATTTAATCTCGACAACTACCGAGTGAGTGAACACTCATCGTGCCTTTTCACAGATGTGCAAACCGAGGCTTTGAGGGAGAAATAACCCAGACCCTGGGTGATCCATCAGTTCTGTCGCAGCCATTTAGAACGGAGCCTCAGAATTTCCTTTGACGATCTTACTCTAACAGTTGGTACTTAGTACCTGTTTACTGAATGGATGAATGACTGGTGTCAATCATGGTGGAAATCTTCAGTCCTGTCTCTACACTGTGGTGCCCAGGCTTGGAAAGGCGTGTGAGCCAAGGGGTCCAAGAGCACATGATGCTCCCACAAACCCTGCCAGGGGCCCCCATTCTCACAAGGACAAATCAGGTTTCCGTTACACTAACCCACCTGCCAGAGGTCCAGGACCTTTGCTGCCCCTCCCAGAAGGTCTCTGTTTTCTGCCCCTCTTGACTTCCTGAGCCCTCCCAAGTGAACCCCAGGGATTCCAGAGCCTTCCTAGCCTGGAGTATGGGGGGCTGAGCACAAGGTTGGGCAGCAAAGGAGGCTGGGTGAAGTTCACTTCAGGTACTTCCTATAGAAGAGGAAACTGAGGCTCAGAGAGGAGGACACCTTGCCCAGGTCAGTGGGGCAGGGCTGGTGACCTCAGAGCATGGTGGCTGCCACAGACAGCATCATCCACATGCAGACCAGGTCATGACACTGGCAGGATAGTCACTTCTCTGTTTCTCTTTGCCAGGACGCTCTAGGGAGGGACACTGCTGTTCAGTGACAGAATGGGGACCCACTGAGTCACAGGAGGACAATGAGCCTTTCCCAAGCCTGTCTGATGCACCCAGAGGTGACTCCCTTTCATTTAATCCATAAAGGACCCTGGGAGGTAGGAGGTTACTGGACCGTGTCACTTGGGGAGACTGAGGTCTAAGGAGTCTGGTCACCCGCACCGAGCTGCTGGGCAGCAGGATCTGGATGGGAACACAGGTCTAGCTGCCTCTGAGTTGAGTGCTCTGGTCATCAGGCCACAGAGCCCACTGTGGCCTCAGGGTTTCGCTGCCCTCTTGGCCTGGAGCTCTCTCCAAGCTAAACTCTCAAATGGGCAACTGAGCTATATCCTTCTGGCCTCAGTATAGCCAGTCACGCCCCAGGTCTAGAGCAAGCCCTGTCCACTCCCCTCCTCCACAGCCGCCTCCTCTCTGGTCTCTAGACACCTGCCACGGGGGCTACTTAGCAGTAGGCAGTTTGCCTGGTACCAGGGTCCCCTGGCCTGGAGAGGGATGCCTGTCTAGTGCTGGCTGTGTCCATGGCGAATGAGGGGCACGCAGAGCCTGCACCTAGCTTAAGAAGCCACCGTAGAGGAGGCCATTGCAAGGTGTCTTCCGTAGCAGAGCCGGTTTTGTCAGCGCTGTGGGACTCTTTGTTTTCCACACGACAAACACCTGTCCTGAGCTGGCACAGGAGAGCCCAGGCCAGTCTAGACCCAGAGGCCGTTCTAGAACAAGCTTTGCCCTTCAGAGCTCCAGAAAGGTCCCCAGAGGTGGGCAGCCCTCCTGCTGTCTGAAGGCAACCTGCACATGAAAACAGACGGGGTGACCTGGATCCACCCTGCAGGGGGTGAGGTGCGGGGAAACCCAGGCTCGGGCGGGGCAGCGGCTCAGCCATTGTTTGCCTCTGTGTAGGCAACCAGAACGCCAGCCCTCCTCAGAGCACCCGCCCCCCCTTATTTTAATCTTCTAAACTGATTTGTCAGCAGCAGGAAGTGACATGACAGCTTTCCTCACAAAAGGGAAACTCCTCCGCGTTACCATGGGGACAGAGGCCACTGTAGGATCACAGATTTATATAATCTTAAAGGTGTAGGCACTGTGATGTCATCCTCAGATGGGCCAGGAGGGAGGGAGGTGCATGCCAGAGGCTGCAAACCAACTACAAAATTCCCAGGAAAGGAGAGGATGCGGCAGGGGTGGGGGCGGTGGAGGCTGGAAGAATCCTAGTCCCATAACGGAAGCCTGGAGACCGCAGGAAATCGTGAAGCTCGCACCCATGTGTTCACCACATGTAGAAACAAAGAGCGGGAGGACCCTACCCCTCAGAGCTCAGCCAGTGCAACTGCTCATCTTAGTGGTAGAAGGCAGACCCAGGACTGCCAGGGTCATTAAGACCAGGGCAAGGGGATGGAAATGCTTCTCCAGGGCCCATGACCTGCCAGGCACTTTACATTTATGGGCCCATTTCTTTCTTTCCTTCTTTTTTTTTTTTTTTGTACCAGGGATTGAACCCAGGGTGCTTAACCCCTGAGCCACATCCCCAGCCCTTATTATTTTTTATTTTGAGATAGGGTCTTGCTAAGTTGCCAAGGCTGGCTTTGAACTTGCAATCCTCCAGTCTCAGCTTCCCAAGCTGCTGAGATTACAGGTGTGCACCACTACAAGTGAAGCAGCTTTTATTTTCTTCATTTTGGTCGAGAAAACTCAGGCCCTAAGGGATGAATAGATTTTCCAACCAAAATTTCCACAGTGAAACCATGGTGCAGCCTGGTCAGCTGCCAACCTGGGCTTTGCCCACTCCTTCCAGCTGTTCTCTGGACTGAGCTGGACCTTGGGTCCTGTCTTTCTTTAGGCCTGGCCTCCCACCTCTGCAAGACTGTGTACCTGCTGGATGACCTTGCATGTGTTGCTTCACCTCTCTGAGCCTTAGTTTCTTCCTCTGGAAAACGAGTGTGGCAGTTGAATGTGGATGTGCACAAAGCCCTGAGCGGTGCCTGACTCATGGTGCTAACTCTAAAACTGACAGCTGTCACTATCTCATTCTCACTAGCATTAGGTGTTGAAGTTGTCTATTTCAGGCTGTCTCTGGCAAACATTTTAAGAGTGTAAGTATTTCTTTTCATCAGGAGGTACTAATTTTTTTTCCCCAAGAAAAGCTGTGTCAGGTCAAATGTGACATTTTCTGGAGAGCCTGGACGCTGCAGATCCAGCATGTGGGTCTGTCCTGAGTTGCAGAGGGTTGCACTGTGGGAAGTGTCTGAGCCGTTTTCACTGGCGGCTCCCTAAGGCGGCTGCTGTATTTTTCCACTGAGTCGATCACACTGGAGATTAATTTTGGCTCCCTCAGCCCCTGCCAAATCAAAAGTGAAGGTCCAAGCCCACGGGAAGTCAGCCATGATACCCGCCATGGACGACGTCACTGGTACATTTCCACGAAGGGAGATGTTTGCCGTAGTAAATTTCTAGGGTTTGATAAAAACAGTGGGTACGGTTTGTTTTGAAAGGCAGGAACACACTTGCCAGGAGCCGGAAACCCAGCCAAGGAAATGAGCTTGCCAGACCCCAGGAAGCTCTCACATCTTAGAACACAGGGATCTTTCAGGCCTGCAGGTCAAGTGCCAGAAGGTGGACCAATAAGGAGAGGTCAAGGACACAATTGTGTCAAGTCCTTGAACGCGGGGGCTGGATGAGGACCCCGGCACAGGACACTCCTAGATCTGGGGAATGGCATGTTTCCTTCTCTGCTTCCCACAGCACTTTGTCCAGAGATGAATGGGGGTGGGGGGCAGACACCCAGGGCCCAGCAGCCCTAGAGCTCCACAGTTATTTAATTCATCATCATGCACTGGATTGTGGGTTGGCAGTCAATTATACCATCTCCGCCTTAGCCTGCTTGGCAGGAAAGTAAAAATTCAGAAAACTGCCTTGTAGCAAGTCAGACTTAATTGCCTATCTTCAATGAAATCACCAAATCAGAGTAGCAAGGGACCCAAAGGAGGCATCAGACAAAATTGTTTGTCTGCAGAGGTCCGCATGGAGGTTCCACACCGTCAACAGTGGTTGGTGGGGGTGGGGCCTTGCAGAGGTTTCTCTGGATTGTACCTGCCTATGGGGCTGGACTTTTTTTTTTTTTAAGCCATTGGATATATTATTTTCACAGAAATAAAGTGTTTTTCAAAAGCAAAGAGAGACAAGCAGGTCGTAAAATGCAAAGCTCATAGAAATAAGGAAAACAGGTTCCAACGCCCTACTCCTGGCCACGTAGCTGTGCTGGGTCTCAGCATCTTTTGCAGATGAAGATGCAGAAGACCTGGCTGCATTCTCCTGGAGCCAACGGCACCCACTGCCTTGCAGAGGAGAACATTTGTCATGTTCTGGAAAAACAGTGTTTTCACAACTCCAGCACAGATCAGAGAGAGGAGGAAGACCGATATGAACCCGAGGAAGGCAGAAGGCACTGAGTGAAAGGCTACCAGGCAGACAGTCTTTTCTTCCTTGCTCTGGTTCTGGGGGCACTTGGACTCCCCAGGTGACATAATAGGTTATTCGGCTTCTGAGGACAGAGCAGGGGTGGGGGCACACTTGGACCCCATACTAGGCATTGTGTCTTAGCACTGTCTTACACCAGATCTCCCTTGTCTACCTCCCTGGCAACCCAGTTATCTCAGGGGACAGAGGGGCCACCAAGGAGTGCAGGATCAGATCCTTCATGCCCTGGTCCAAATGCTTCCCTGTTCCACTTGCAGGACAGGGTCAAGCAGGGCTGCCAAAGAAAGAAGCATTGAGGTTTTCATAGAAATGACATAATTTATTCTGTTGTATAAAAAAAGTCATCCTTATGTAACAAAATGTCTTCTTAGAAGAAGGAATATATTATTTCAGGTCATAAATAACCAGCAAACACAAAAACTGTTGGCAACTAAATAAACCAACACTGGTGTTTTCCACCAGTGGTAAGAACAGACCTGCTCGGGACCTATTTACAAAATAGTACAGTACTCAAACACAAAAATTGAGGTATTTGGTTCTTCTAGGAGTAGACACTGACATGTGTGAAGGCAGACCGCCCACAGGAAAATAAATAAGGTATATTCTCATACATATGTCATCGGGAATGGCAATACTGGTAGGTATATGAAGCATCAAGTTTCTGGAAAAAACAGGGGCAAGCAAAACCAGCTCATACACAAGTCCTTTCTCTTCTGCCCCATTTTGTCGGGGGGACTTGATGTACCCACTGTGTATTGGTCCGGAACGTGCTGAGTTTAGCTAACGGCTTGGTGCTGTCACCACCATGACTGCTTAGAACCCAGGGGAACTTGGGTGAAATTAAATAAATAAGGACCAGCACCCACAAGCCCATCTCTGGAGTTACTGCCTCTCTTCTGGAGGAAGAGCCTGCGGTCCTGGGGGGAGGAAAGCTCCTCGCCTCCAGGGCCTTTCAGCAGCTGGGGGAGGTGGTGATGGGGCTCTGAAGGTAGCTGAGGGCACTGTTCGTGGAGTGAACGGGGATGGAGACGGGGAAGTTGAAGACGGTGGTGGTGGAGGTGCCTCGATCCAGGACAGCCATGGCGGGGCTCCCAGCCTCAGCTGAGCAGTGTGGAGCCAGCACCTGAGACTCGAACTGCAGCAGCTGGCCCATGAAGCTGAAATTGGGGGAGATGATGCTTCGCCTCTGCTTCACAAACTCAAAGGCCTCGTCCAGTTTCACCCGGTTAGTCCTCATGAGGTAAGCGAGGCAGATGGTGGCTGACCGGGAAATGCCCGCCTGGCAGTGGACGAACACCCTTCCCCCTGCATTCTTGATGGAATCTGGAGGACAAAGGACAGCCAGTTACTTGAGAGCTGTGGAGAAGGACCCAAGCCCAAAGGTGGAGTGCCTGCAAAATGTCATGTGTCCTAGCCAGAGGGTCAGTGTCACCTCATGTGGCCACATGGGCACTGTTCATGGAGGGAACATGGGTGTTAGGCACAGGACAGCAAGGGATTTAAACCCAGATTGGGTGTGCCCACCTAGCAGATGGATCTTCAACCCATCAATTCACCTTTCTGAGCCTCTGTGAAGTGAGATATCAACTCCGTACTTTGCAGGGATGCCGTAACACTCATACCTAACGTCTGGAAGGCTCAGATGGGGATCATTCAAATGAGTCTTGGCCAAAGAGGCTGAGCTGTCACCCAAGTGGGAAGAGGGGCAGGGATGTCCCAGGTGGTCCTGCTCACCTATGAAGTCGATGGCCTCATTGAACCAGGAGCTGATGTCCGCCTTGTGATTGTCCTCCACGGGGATGCTCTTGTACTGATAGTGGCCCTCGAAATGATTGGGGCAATTGGCCGAGACATTGATCAGGGCAGTGATGCCCAAGGCATCCAGCATGTCCTTGCGGGAAGCATGGTAGGCACTGCCCAGGTACAAGAAGGGCAGGATCTCCACTGGACCACCCTGAAATCCAGAAAAACCCAGCACTCGTCAAGCCTGTTCCGAGCAAGCACCAGTGCCCACACCCACAAACCTCCCTGCCAGAAAGTGAGTTCCAGATGCTGGGGCCCTTCTCGGCGCTGCTGATGGAGTGTAAATAAAGAGCCGAAGCCCACGTGCCCGGGCACTGCCAACACGTTCACTTCTGCAATGCCAGCAATGAGGGACTTCATCAGACCACTGGGCCGTGGAATGACAAGACCCCGTATGTTATGCCTATGTTATAGAGCTGCAGTCACTTCCCCTGTTCTCACTGGCTCCTAGGTCCCTGGCCTTGGCTAGCTCTGACTTCTTCCTTCTGGCGCGAGCCCCTACGAACCTGATCGTAGAGCGGGGTGCTGCAGGAACTGCATCCAGATTCTGCGCTGTCAGGGACACTAGTACTCAGGGGAAGGCTGAGCCCCATGGGGGTCGACTGTTTGCTACACAGGTCCGGGCAGGAAGCTGAAAAAGCTTCATATCCTCCTGGGAAGACAAAGGCATTTTTTCCATTAGAACCCCGGGAAGGGAGCACCTTGAGACACCCCACCACCACCACCAGGGGCTGGGAGTTTACACCCAAGAGGCCCAGGCAAGCCTTTGTTCCTACAGCCAAACAAAGACACTGGTGTGGCCCCAGAGACAGGATGCCTGCGACCAGCGCTGCAGGTGGGGCAGCCCCCTGCCAGGAGCTGAGGGCCAGAGGTCCCTGTCCGCGGCTGGCCAGGCGTGCCCCGGGGCTTACCTTTGAGGAAGAAGACGTGTGCGGCCCGCGCCTCGCGACAGAGCGCGCCGGCGGCCAGGGCCAGGGTGCTGTCGCGCTTGGCGCCGTCCAGGGCGACGCTGCGCTCGTCCAGCAGCACCACGGCGTGGTAGGCACCGGCCAGCAGGCGGCCGCGCAGCTCGGCGTTGGGCACGATGTGCTCCAGACCCATGGCGCCCTTGGCGCGGCGCCGCACGATGGTGCTGAAGCGCACGTTGACCGAGCCGGCGATGTGGCCGGCGTTGAACGCGAAGAAGGAGCGGCAGTCCAGCAGCAGGCACTGCGCCGCGCGCTCCCGCAGCAGCGCCCGCAGGCCGCCGGCGTCCAGCGAGCCCACCTCCATGACCATGGCCGGCCCCAGCGCCCCCAGCGCGCCCGGTCCTCGCTGCTCTTTGTCCTCGGAGGCCAAGGGCAGGGCGGCGGCTTTCGAGGAACAGTACGACCCTGGGACTCCGCGCCAAACCAAGACCTGCTTCCGGACCGCGCGAGGGGTGCCGGTGGGACCCCGGCCTCGCCTGCTCGCTGCTCCCGTGCGCCTCCGACCGGCTGCGGCCCGGCTGCCCGCTCGTCCCTCGCACTGCGCTCGGCCGGGGGCGGCGCGCTTATAAGCGGCCGGCGGGGGGCGGGCCGGGCGGGCCGCGGGGGGAGGGTTTGTTTGTTTGAATGGTAGTCACGTGACGGGCGGTGACGTCACCCGCCCGCTCGGGCCGGGCGCCGCGCAGCCAGAGGCAAAGACGTCATCGGCCTCGGAACCGGTCCGCTGCGGCGCGCTGGCTCGCGCCGGGCCCCCGCCCTGCCGTCCGGCGGCGCCCTCCCGGCCGCCCGCGTCCCCGGAGGACGGCCCGCCACGCTCCCAGGGCCGCGGGAGGAGGCGGCGCTGCCGGCCTGGGGTGACCCCGGAGCGCCCCGGGCCACCTGCTGCCCTCCGGCCTCGGCGACCTCCTCCTCGACCCCCTCGGCCGCCGCCCCAAAGGAGAGGGCTGCCTGCGAGTTTGCACACGTGGGCCCCTCGCTCCCCTTTCCTTCCCGCCGAGAGGCGGGGACACTGAGGTTCCCCAAGGGGAAGTGACCAAGTGGCTCAGCGTCACGCTGCCGGGTGGGGGTGGGGTGGGGTCAGCAAAGAGGACCCCCGGATGAGGGTGAGAGGAAAAGCAACGACTTTGTCCTCCTCCTGGTTTCCAGCAGGACGGCCAGAGCGCGCGGGCTGGAGAGGTGTGGGCAGCGCCCTCCCGGCTCCACGTCCTCACTGTTGCTTTGATTTTTTTTCACAACGGACAAGGAAAATGCCCCACTGAAAACCATGTCCTGTCTGCCCAGGTGGTCCCGACAAGGGGTGGGCCAAGGACGGGTCAGGGGCCGGGGTTCAGGGCTCGGCATGTGGGGCCCCGGGCGACCCACCACGCGGCTCGACAGCGCCTCCACCAGGGGCCGCCGGCACGTTTGTCTCCTTGACTCGAGACCGAGCGTCCCCATCCCTTTCCTTACTCCACAAGTACGTGCTGACTGAGCGCCTACTGTGCGCTGGGTTGGGGGGCTTCAACCCCCACACGAGCCGTCCCCGATCCCTGCCGTCTGCACCGGCCAACTCGGAACCCCATCCCGCGGCGCCCTAGGCGGTTCGCGAGGACCTGCACCCAAACGCTTAGGAAGACCCCCTGCGGGATCCGCGCCCCCAACCCCAGGGACGGCCCAGGGGCAGCCGAGCCCGCCCGCTGCGGTGACATCGCCGTGCTGGATACACAAACATAAACATTGCGCCACCCGGGCTGGGGTGCCGAGTCAGGAACATTCTGTGGTTTCCTCCCCTGCCCTGGGGGAGGGGCTTTACTGGCCACCCTGCGTGGTTGCTCTCGGGATCGAATCGCCAGCGGCAGCTTCTGCATTGACCTCCCTTAACTGATGTGCCCTCGCAGGCGCAAACTTTCAGGCTGGATTCTTCTAGAAGTTCAGGACACTGTCTTTTTTTTTTAAAGGGCGTTTTCTACCTTCTATAAACATAGGTCAAGGGAAACACCAAAGAAGTCTTCAGATAAGAGCTACGCCCTCCCTGTATCTCGAAGGGAGGGAGAAAAAAGGGAAAGAAATTCTTTATTTGTTTATCCTACTTGTTCAGCTGAGGACCTCAACATATTTTTTGCGTTGACTCATTCAATGTCACAGCTGCTGGTCTTTTCACGGCATACCAACTTGATTCGTCCCCATTTTTTTTTTAACCAACAGAGTTCATTATGCCTTCCCCTGCCCAAATTTTTCAGAAAGACAGCTTTTTATACAAATGTCACAATGGAGGCACGGTCCAGCCCGGCGCCTGTGGCCTCTGGGCTGGCCTCTTCCTCCTCCTTGTAAAAGGCACAGAGAGGAGGCTGGAGCCCCTGCTACTGGCTGGCTGCTGTGTGACCCCAGGGCTGCTCCTCTGCTGAGCCCCAGGGCCACATCCACAGGGTAGGCCTACAGCAGCCAACCTTATGGCTGGTGTGAGGCCCAGGAGGTGGGTACAGGGAAGCAGGGTCTAGCTGCCCTCTCCTTGGGATCGCCCAGCCTGCTGGGTTTCCCAGCACAGAGTCCTTCTATTATCATGCCACTGTGTATTTTAAGGTCTGGCATCAGAAGGTCACTGCCAGACCCAGCTTATGAAAGACACTCAGAGATGCGGGTAGGACAGCCCAGCTCAGGGAAGCTTCGTCCCTGACCCCATCGTCCTGCCACACAGGTCATCGCCACCTGCACAGAGACATGGTAAAAGCGTAGCCGCCTAAGCCCCCGATGACCCAGGAGCAGGGCACTCTGCCCCTGACTGCAACAGAGCCAGAGAGAGGCTAGCACAGTCAGGTGAGCAGAGACCAGAGTCCACGAAGGCAGGGCCGGCCCTGTGGGCCTAGCTGTCACAGGGAAGAAGCAGGATGAATCGGTGGCTGTAGACCCAGGTGGGAGAGTCGGCAGTGAGCTTGGGGAAAAGCCTGGTGGCAGGGACGAGAAGAAGGAGGAGCGGAAAGGCCCGGACTCCCCACCTTCAGGGTGGCTTTGAAGCCACACCTGGCTGAGCCTCCTCCTGTGGAGGATGGGGGAGTAGGGTGCTACTGGCCCTGCTCAGAGTTGGCTTTGGATCTGTCTTGGGGTCACAGGAAAGGAAGAGGGGTGCTCCCATAATTGGCAGTCAGAAAGCGGACTCCCCGGGGGTCCCCTGTCTGCTCCGTGCCAGTGGGAGGGCAGCTTGTCATTTCTTAGTCTCAGCCTCCCCTTTTGTAAACTGGGAATAATGTCCACCTAGGGCAAAGTGAAACTGGGAGGACAGGGCAGGGCGGACACACTGGGGACTGCTCACAGGAGAGGGGACAGCGCCCAGCCACATGCTCGCTCTCTCAGAATCCGCAGCCCCTTCGCCATGTGAAGGTTCATCTAGCTCAGGGAGCTCCTGGGGCTCCCGTGTCCCCTCACCCACAGCCCCAGCGGGCCCTCCCTTGGCCGTGTGTCCCTCCTTGCTGTCACTGTTGAGTTCCAGGAACCCGCTGGGCCTGGGTTCCTCAAATGTTCTCGTCCTTTCCCACTGGGGACTTTGCTCACTCTGCTCCGCCTTGTCCAGCCAGAGTGCCACCCACTGGTTCCACCCCATTGCAAGAACTGCTGTCAGGCAGGGAGACACCCCCATTCCTTCCATGTCTCCCTGGAGGACCTCATCCTCACGTTCTGATGGGTGAAAGGGTGAGAGTCACTGGGTGGCAGGGGACTTTCTCCCCTCCAGGTTCCCCACCCTGTTGCCTTTGGTGGCGCACAGTAGTTCCACATATGTGAAATGGTAGGCTTTTTTTTTTTTTTTTTTTTGAGAAAAAGGAAAAAGAAGAGTTTATTGCTTTGGTAGCAAAAGAGAAATGGGGGCTGGGGCTGTGGCTCAGCGGTAGAGCGCTCGCTTTGCATGCGAGGCACTGGGTTCGATCCTCAGCACCACATAAAAATAAATAAAGATGTTGTGTCCATCTACAACTAAAAAAATTTAAAAAAAAAAAGAGAGAGAAACAGGGAACTCTGGTCCCAGAGGCTGTGATACTACCCATCAGCAAGAACAGGGGGCTTTTCAAGAGATGACCCCAAGGCTACATGGCAAAGGGTTTCCATTAGAGTTGAATTCACTTGTTAATTTGGGAGATGGTCAATCCTGAGATCTTCAGGTACCATCCTCAAGGTGTGGGTTACTTCCTTGTTCCTGTGGTGGGTGGGTGCTCAGGGACAGGTAACTCGGCCTAGGATGGGGAAGAAAGGGAATCCTGTTTCCCCTGAGATTAGGGAGGAGCAGGAAGGAAGGAAGAGCAAGTAACATATTCATTTTAAAATCAGTGGAGCAGCTGTACTGTTCAGGGACAGTGGTAGGATTTTTGAAGTGTTGAAAAATTACAGGAAAGAAGGGCTGGAAGCCACTCCGATTGAGCCTCTCCCCACGCCAGAGCCCTAGAAGGTGTCCTTTCGTGAGCACATGGGTGATCCTGGGGGGTGCTGGTTGTCCTCAAGTTTTAGGAAGGAAATAGGCCCAGAGAGGGGACCTGCCCAGCGTCACACAGCTGCTAACCATTAGACACAGATCCAAACTCTGTCTGGCTCCAGAGAAGGAGCGGGGCCCAGGCATCCAGCCATGTTCCCGCTGCCGTATTGAGGCCTCTGCTTCCAGCTGGCCCTGCACCCTCCTCCCTGAGTGGGGCGGTGCCTGGAACCAGCCTGGGGCCTCCTAGGACCTCAGCTGGGGCCTTAGGGTCCCTGCAACTGTCCACAGTCATTCAGTATGGAGCCCCAGGCAGGGAGGCTGAGCAGCCACCCAGGCCCACCCTGAGCGGCTGGCAAGGGCTGACTTCACCCTCCACACCCAGGCATTAGGACAGAGCCTCTGCTGTTACACAATCCTTGCAAACCAATCTGCATGGTCAGTCCTGGGAGGGCCTGCAGAGCTGTGTCATCTCATACAGCCCCCTTATTTGCAAGACAAGGACTCAGAGAGGTTAGGCAACTTGTCCAAAGTCACACAGTGTTCAGAACATTGTAACTAGTCAGTATGGGTGAGCCGTGTTTTCAAAACTTGAGCACTATTTATCCCTGGAGGGTGGAGTTACTTTCCTTTTCTTCTATATAAATTTGTATAACTTGAATTTTTTTTAACTCAAATGTGTAATTTTGGTAATCAAGAGGAAAAGGAAAAAATATTTAAAGGTGGCCATACGTAGGGCAGCAGCATTCTTAAAACCAAGCTGGTTGGACTGCCAGCTTGGCGCATCAGCTCGCCCGCTTACCAGCAGTGTGTGGTCGGGGAAGTTGCTTCTACGAGACTCCCTTGTTGGTCAAATGAGAATCAGGAAAGCGAGTCTCTTGCCGGGCTAACGTGAACAGCCCCGGAGTCAGGGACTCCGTGTGCCAAAGGCAGCCCCTGCCTCTTCCTGCACAACTCACAAGAGTAGTGCTCACAATTTAAGTGACAAGGACACAACAGATCGAAAGAAACCTCGTATCTGTGACAGATGAAAGTCACAGGAAATCCAACTGTGGGCGTTTATAAATAAAGTTTTATTGGCACACAGGCACGCCCCTTCTTTTGCATATTGTCTGTGACAGAGACTGTGGTTCACAAAGCATTAACTACTTATTCTGTCACTTTAAGGTAGAGTTTGCTGGCCCTGACCCATGCTCAGGACCCACCCGGCCCCAGGAAGGTGCTTGGCAGCAGGAGGTGCCAGCCTGGGGGCTGTGGTCACTGGGTATTTGAAAGGCCCTGTTGAAAGCCGTCACTGTCTCCGCTGTGTATTTCATGTGGAAGGAGCATGGTTCCCAGGCTGGAGTGTGACCTAGGAGTGGGGCATGTCACCCTTCAGTGACACAGCAGGAGACGAGGCTTTTCTTTCTTGGTGGTGTGTGGGCTGGCCAAGGGGCTTAGAGCTGATGACACCCTGGGTCCCTCCACCCAGGAAAGGCAGCGAGGACCAGGGTGGACGAGGATGCCAGGGCTGCGATCTCCTGGCCAACGACGCTCTCGCGGGATCAGGGCCCTTTCACACAGCACCCGGGAGGAACGTGGGGACAGCTGACACAGAACAGGGACGTCTGGTGGCAACGGCTCTGGGAGATGGGCCTCTGTCCTCTCCCGCCTCCCTCCTGCCTCCTGGGGGCCCGGTTTCCTCCTTTGTAAACTGGGCCCTCAACTGCAGACCCCGTGCTGAGGGTCCGTGTGTGTGGAAATAACAACCCTCAAGACTCCCCGCGGGGAGCAGGCCCCGTGATGACGTGTCCCTGCCACTGACCCGTGAGCAGGCACATGTTTTCTGCCTCTTGGTCCCCAGCACAGACCTCAAAGCAAAGTTTGCTGGACAAACACAGGACAGCACAGGAGCCAGAGGGCCGAGCAGCAGCAGGGTCCTGGTGACTCACAGAGGCTGCTCTCCTGGACGGAGGACGCGCCTGCCCACCGCGGCCTAGCCTCGCCCCTGCTGCTGGCTGCGGGGCGGACGCCTGGCCCAGAAGTCACAGCTCTCTGTGGGCTTAAAAAAAAAAAAAAAAAAAACCAGTATGAATTGAAATATAATTTCCTTTTCCTAATTAGAAAGCACTTAGTAATTAACGCTGGCAGGAGCAAATGAGGTCATACTTTATTCCAAACTCGTCCCTGGGGAAGGAGGAGGAACTCGCGGCAGTAGGTTCAGGATCGTGGGACAGGACTCCAACATCGTGAGCACCAACTTGGCCTTTTTGGGTAAGTTATTTGGTGGCCGTTCCTATGAACAATGGCGAATGCTGCTGTGAACTTGGCTCTTCACCAAACACTCCTCCTGTGATCGTGACAGGCACCCTGTGAGGTAGGGGCCCTTCCCACCCCCTGTGAAGACATGGGGGAGCTGAGGTCCAGAGGGGTTAAGTAGCTTGTCCAAGGGCACACAGCGAGTCCTGGTCCTTATCTCACCACAGCACACGGCAGGCGTGGCACCAGGGAGCTGGGTGCTACCTCACTCTTTATTTCTTGGGGTGCTGCTTCTAGGTTCCAAAGGAAAGGAGGAAGGAAATATCCCCCGAACTTGGGCTTTCTGCCTGGCCCACCGACTCACGAGCCACGGTGGACACGTGGTTCATGCACTGGCCTCGGCCTCAGGGTTTGGCCACCCATGGAGAGTGAGGTCACACCCTGCGGTATTCACGGCCTCCTTCCAACTGCAGGGCCTGGTGGACCTGCTGGGGTCAGGGACAGGAGAACACCATGTGCCAGGGGGTCCTTGAGCCAGGGCGAGTCTCTCTTCTGGCCTCAGAGGCCTCCCGGGCCTGTGTTGTCCTGCCAGACTGCCACAGCAGAGTGCTGCCAACCGGGTGATCCAACTGTGGAGCCTCCGAGTCCTGAGGCCAGAAGCCCGAGATCGGGAGGACGCCAGGCTTGGCTCCTTCCTAGGGCCGAGGGAGAATTGACGCCTGCTTGTTGCGAGGCCTCTGGTGGCTTGCTGGTTGTCCCTGGCATTCCTCGGCAGGTTCCGGCATGCCGTCCCACTCCTGCCTTTGTCTTTTTTGTTTTTGGTTCCAGGGATGGAACCCAGAGGTGCTGAACCATGAAGCCACATTCCCAGCCCTTTTTATTTCTTGTTTTGAGACAGGGTCTTGCTAAGTTGCTGAGGCTGGCCTTGAACTTGCGATCCTCCTGCCTCAGCCTCCCGAGTGTGCCATCACACCCAGCTTCAGCCTTCATCTTCACCCTGCGTCACATCTGTCTGTCCAAACTTCCCCTTCTCCAAAGGACACCAGTTATCGGGATTAAGACCACCCTAATGAGCTCGTTGTAACCAGATTACCTTTGTAAAGTTCGTATTTCCAAATGAGCTCAGGTTCTGAGGTAGGACTTGAGTATATAACTTGGGTTAGGACTTGAGTGTATCTTTTGGGGGGATACAATCTAACCCATAATAGGACCTGTTCCTCAGAGACCCACATATATGCACGGTGAAACTGTGGGCCTCATCCTGTCCAGGATGACTCCGTGCCATAAGGATGTCCGTTTGGCCCAGGTCAGTAGATCTGTCTAGCACGATCCTTATGAAAAGAATGAGGGTAGGCTGTTTTGTTTTGCTTCATTTTTTTCCCCCTGGAATTAAACAAGGTGATTTTGAAGTTGACATTAAATAATAGACGATCAAAAATAGCCAGGAAATCCAGAAGCAGTGGCGCACGCCTGTAATCCCAGCACTTTGGGAGGCTGAGACAGGAGGATTGCGAGTTCAAAGCCAGCCTCAGCAACAGCGAGGCGCTAAGCAACTCAGTGAGACCCTGTCTCTACATAAAACACAAAATAGGGCTGGGGATGTGGCTCAGTGGTCGAGTGCCCCTGAGTTCAATCCTCAGCACCAAAAAAAAGCCAGGAAAATAAAAGAAAGGCGTGGCCTCTAGTCGGGCCCCACCAGACACGAACCTGAGGACACAGGCGGACATCTCTACGTCTGGAACCACTGCAGCAGAGTGATCTCCACGCCACAAGAGGCCTTTAGATAACCATTTGGAAAAGCAGTAAAAGTGGATCCAGACCCCACACCAAAACCCAAATAAGCACCAAGTGCCCCAGAGATCCAGATTTTAAAATGAAATCTTACAACTTCTACAAGAAAACGTGAGGGGATTCCTCTACAAACCAGGAGTAAGGAACGTTTGAGTCTATTTAGGACTCCAAGTCTAGAAACAATCCAATAAAAGCTTCGTAAATTCAGCTGTATGATAACAAAGCCCATTTTTTAAGCCATCTTTTCATGCCTTTACTCCATAAGCAAGAAGATAAATGGGTGAAAATATTTGCGACTTGTAATTTGTACAAAAATATTTGCATGAAATACAATTTGTAATTAACTCCTTAATTCCATCAGGAATTGAAGAATTTTTAAAAACAGAGGTGAAGGGGCCAAAAGTACAGTTTTGAAATGGACTAAAACCATGAGCAGATATTCATGGAAAAATGAACACAATCCCTTTGAACATATAAAAAGAGGTTCAATCTTGGTGGTGATAAGAGAAAAGTATATAACCACATCAGAGGCACCATTGCCCCCATCAGACTGGCAGAACATCCGAAAGCTAGACAGTGTCCTCAGTGGACCAGGGAGTCTGTGTGGAGAGGTGGTCTTGCAGCGTCACTGACCCTGGTGGCTGCTCCGGAGAGTCACTTGCTCTCAAGAGCTGTGTGCTGGGTGTCTAGCAGCAAAGGCATGCTGGTGGTTATTTGCTATTGAATGGTCTGGGGGAAAAATACAGCCACCAGGAAGTAAATGAAATACAGCAAGACGTCCACAGCCTTGAGGACATTTGTGTGTGGCCATGTGGGGGACATAGAGGACGTGGCCACGGCAAGTAAGCCAGGCACGGGAAGTGAATGTGCCAAGGTCTCACTCATGTGTGGAATCTCAAAAAGTCCAACTGTCGGGTTGAGGATGTAGCTCAGTTGGTAGAGTGCTTGCCTCGCATGCACAGGGCCCTGGGCTCAGTGCCCAGCACCACCACAGAAAAAAAATGTCCAAGTCATAAGGCCAGGAAGTGGAATGGGATGGCCAGGCCCGGGAGAACAGGGAGACCTGGGTCAAAGGGCACCACGTCCCGGGTGAGGATGAGAGGGTCTAATGACACCACGGTGACCACACATAGTTCAAGTTTCCTAAGAAAATTGATCTTCAGTATTCTCACCACAAAAAAATGACCGTGTGAGGCGGTGGCTCTGCTAGCTCGACTGTGGAGACCACGTCACCTGGGTCAGAACACCCCATTGCACATCTTGGATAAGTACCATTTTTATTAAGTATATCTCAGTAAAGTTGGGGGGAGACAAGGGTGTGCGTGGATGGGATCCTTTCCGACTTTCTGTATGTCTGAAATTTTTCATAATGAAATGTGGGGTCCAATCACATGGCTTCAGGGGGCACTCAGGGTGACGCGGAAGCTGGTGGAGAGACAGTGGTCATCGTTAACAGGACCCAGTGCTTACTGTGGGTGCCGGCTCTTTCAACTGCCAAGTCTTTAGTCTTCGAATGGCCCTCATGAGGGGGTCCCCATTTACACATGAACTGAGGTCCCAGCAATCCAGTAACTGCCTGTGGTAAGCCCAATGCTACGGAAAGCCGTCCTGCTCTCCTGGGCTATTTTAATCTGATGTGTGAAAAACCATCCCTGGGAGTCACTCACAGGGTCTCGACCTGAAAAACTGTTGTAGTTTCTTTTGCTTAAGAAGTAACAACAGTCCAGGGGCTCAGTGCTGGAGCAGACCCACCGAGCAGACACAGGCCCAGAACTCAATCCCCAGCTCCCCTCCACAGAAAAAAAGTAATGAATTGAACTAAGTTTTCTTGATAAACCATCCAAAGGGTTGGGGATTTTTTGGTACTGGGGATTGAACTCAGGAGTACTTGACCACTGAGCCACATCCCCAGCCCTATTTTGTGTTTTATGTAGAGACAGGGTCTCACTGAATTGCTTAGCACCTCGCCGTTGCTGAGGCTGGCTTTGAACTCGCGATTCTCCTGTCTCAGCCTCCCAAAGTGCTGGGATGACAGGCATGTGCCACCGCGCCCAGCTCATCCAAAGGGTTGACAGATGTCTCTCTGATGCATCTTGTTAGCACCAGCAATTACAGGGTGAGTGCTCTGTTCTGACTTAGACTCCATGACTTCAGACACTACTCGAGAGCGGAGACTGATGAGACTGTGGTAAAGCACGAGGGCCCTTGATGGAAGGCTGCACCACCAGCCCCTTCCAAAGGGCAGGTACAGGCCGAACGCATGCAGACAAAGCCCAGCTCAACCTCAGGCTGTTTCTCTGCTCTACCCCTGCAGCACAGATGGCTTGGATGCCACGTGGGGGACAGGTGCCCACACACCAAGCAAGCAGTTCTACAGTGGACAGCAGCCTGGAGATGATGTCAGACCCCACAGGTTGAAGGCTCTGCCCCCAGTCCCATGCACACACTGAGACACTAGTCGCAAGCCCCAGGTTTGTTATCTGTGCTTCTGACTGACCTATACAAATCAGGGTTCCTGCAGTCTTCTCTTAGGCTCGATTAATCTGCTGGGGAAGCTCACAGAACTCCGGGAACTGTACAGCTGCCCGTCTATCGTGAAGGCTTTTGCAAAGGATGCGAGTGAAGGGACGCGCAGGGCTGGACGTGGGAGGGTCGCAGGGCTTCCGTGCCCTCTCCAGCTGCTCCACCCTCCAGAAACCTCTAACACTCAAACACTCCCTGTTGGTTCATTGCATTGGCACGCTTGACACACGGCCGTGTCCAAATGTGACTGCGCAGAACACTGAGTGTCACTAAAGATAAAAGGAAGAACTTAAAATGCATAACGGTTCATAGCTTATGGGAACTAGTGTGGCCCTGCTCCTAGGCCAGTTCAAATCCTAGCTCTGCTAGTGACCTTGAAGGACGCTCTCAGGAGCTGCTCAGCGCCTGCTCATCTCCACAGGGAGACTGCGTGGCACTGCCCCTCCAGGGCTCTCTGGAGGACGAAGCAACTGACCAGATCAAGGCCCACAAAACTGTCGGGTTCCGGACGGCGGGACTCACCCCACCAGAGCCTGGGCAACAGCGGGGCCTGTAAGCCACTTTCCTATGTGACTCACTCAGCTCTTTTTTATGGAGCAGCACTCTGCACCAGGCCCAGCAGCACACTGGGAACAAGGACACAAACCACATGCTGTACCAGTCTTCCCAAATCGGCCTGTGGATTCAACATCATCCCTCTCAAAATTCCAGCTGCAATAGCCAAAGCAATTTTGAAAAAGAACAGAGGTGAGATCTTCACTTCCTGATTTCATAACTTACTCTAAACCTGCAGTTGCCAGGACATTTGGTCCTGGCAAAGAGTGGACGTGTCTATCGGTGGAACAGAGTAGAGAGTCCAGAAATGAGCTTTCACATTTACAGTTCCCTGAGGGAAAGGACAGCTCATCCAACACACACCGCGAGAATGGCTGGCCATGCGTCCACGTGTGGGAGGAAGGACTCACACCCCTACCTCACACCACACAGAAAAATCAACTCAAAAGGGATAATCAACTTAAATATTGATGATAAAACTTTTAGAATACATGGAGGAGAAGCCTTGGGCTAGGCCAAGATTTCTTAGAGACAACACTGAAAGCATAATTTATAAAGGAAAATAAAAGATTCAAAACTTTTATATTTCAAAGCCACCGTTAGATGGATGAGTTGATTCCCTGATTATGGTCTTCATTTCACAATGTACGCATACATCAGATCATCGCATTGCACCTTTTTTTTTTTTTTTGGTACTGGGGATTGAACTCAGGGGCACTCGACCACTGAGTCACATCCCAGCCCTATTTTGTGTTTTATGTAGAGACAGGGTCTCACTGAGTTGCTTAGCACCTTGCCTTTGCTGAGGCTAGCTTTGAACTCGCGATTCTCCTGTCTCAGCCTCCCAAAGTGCTGGGATTAGAAGCATGAGCCACCGTGCCTGGCACATTACACATTTTATATCGTTTTATTTGTCAGTTGTACCTCAATAAAGCTTGGCGGGGAACTATTAATGAAACAGAAAGATAAGATACAAATGAAGCGAAAATCTTTGGAAAACCAAATTTGATAAAGGCCTTGTATCCAGCACTTTCAAAGAGCTTCTCCAACTCTGTAAGAGGACAAACAACCCAGCAGAAAAATGATCAAAGACATGCAAGGATAGTTCTCTAAAGAAAATATAGCAACAGCTAATAAATACGTGAACAGAGGCTGGATATTACCAGTCGTTCAGATTAAAACCACAGTGAGCTACTCCTTCACCCCACTAGCACACCTACCCTAAAAAGATGGAGCGAATGTTGGCATGAGCTGCTGTGGAGACCCCCACATAACACGGGTGGGAACACAGCCCTGAAGCCTCTTCAGAAAACGGCTCGGAGCTTCTTCCAAAAGTTCAGTATCAAATCACCACAGGACTCAGCCATTCCATGCCTAGTTGTCTTCCCAGCAGAAATGAAAGCACCCCCGCGCAGACTCCAGGTGAAGGTTCATTGCAGCGTTGTGTGTGACAGCCAGCAACTGGGAACGACCTAACTGTCCATCAGCCACGATAGGCAAAGCATGGCCCACCGGATGCCAGAACACCACCTGGCAGGAAAAGTGAGGAGCCCCTGGCCACGCCACCATGCACAGGAACCTCAGGGACATCGTGACTAGAGAAAGAAGCCAAACCCAAGGGATCGAACGCCACATGATCCCACCTACAGGAAATGGCCAGAAAGAGCAGACTTAGTAAGAGATCGGTGGTCGCCCCAGCTGGGGTGGGAAAGCTGGAGTGTATAGTTGGTTACTGTGAATTCGACAAAATCAAAAATAAACCACAATAAAGCCACTTTTTAAAGAAAGATTCAGTTCAAAGTTCAGCGTTTCATGGCCTGAAGTCTCTATTCTGTCCATGAATGACAAATATTTGAGAACATTTATGATATTAGTGGAACTCAATCAAGGAGAAATTCAACTTTCATTTTTTCACATCTCAATTATGGTTATTAATTTTAAAAGAGAGTCCAACAATTATGGTCAAAGTTATTGTCAAAAACTTATAAATAAATCTTGGTGTTGGCATGTCCATACACAATTTAATGTAAAGATTTGGGGCTAAGTTGGGTGCGGTGGTGCACACCTATAATCCCAGCACTTAGGGAGGCTGAGACAGGAGAATCGCGAGTTCAAAGCCACCCTCACCAACAGCGAGGCGCTAAGCAACTCAGTGAGACCCTGTCTCTACATAAAACACAACATAGGGCTGGGGATGTGGCTCAGTGGTCGAGTGCCCCTGAGTTCAATCCCTAGTACAAAAACAAAAAAAAAAAAAAAAAAAAGATTTGGGGCTGTAAGAAAGAACCCTTGATTGAATTCCCTTTTAGGAATATCTCTTCTTGGGAGCTGGGGATACAGCTCAGTTGGCAGAGTGCTTGCCTTGCATGCACAAGGCCCTGGGTTTAATCCCCAGCACCACACACACACACACACACACACACACACACACACACACACGAGAAGGAATCTCTCTTGCTGCTGGAATGGCCTGTTTTAGGCGTTTCTTTTGTTGATGTTTAGCCTGGTTTTCTGTGATCACATATGTGGAGCTGAGTGGAGAGGGGCTGAGATGCTAATTCTAAACAAGGGTCCAGGACTCAGGCCAAGCACCCATGCAATATTTTTGAGACTGATGGGTTAATCCTAAAGAGGGAGCCAGATTCAGGGAGGAAGCCCATAGCTAGGAGATGACGTGGACAAAGCCGTGAGTGGCTCCTTCTGACCGAGGCTACTGTCTGTGACTTTTCTTCCCTTTCCCTAGGGAGCCGCGGGGTGGGGCAGAATTCAAGGTTCTCTTTGGGATTCAGGTGACACCTGACCCAGCCACACAGGCCGCTCCCTACTTCCACAGCCTCTCAGAATCCCAGAACAAAGTCCAGGCCACGTAAGACCTCGCAACACCCGCTCCATTAATGAGTAACAGGGACTGGCAGGCCAGGGGCACCGGGGGACAGCAGCGCTTTTCTCCCTCAGTAGGGTCTTTTTTTTTTAAATACTTATTTTTCAGTTGTAGGTGGACAGAAGAACTTTATTTTATTTTTATGTGGTGCTGAGGATCGAACCCCGTGCCTCATGCACGCGTGCCAGGCGAGCACGCTACCACTGCGCCCCAGCCCCAGCCCCCTCGGTAGGGTCTCTGAGACGCACAATCATGTGAGTCAGAGGACTATCCCAGCCACAGCACAGGACACTTGCTACAGCGTGATGACGTCCTGCAGGCAAGAATGGGGGACAAAGGAAAGACGTCCACGGACTGGGAATGAAGGGAGCTGATGACCTGTTCTTGAAAAGGACCAGCAGAGTAGAAAATAGAGAGCATGTAGGGACTGGAACCCGTCACTGGAGAATCTGGTGAAGCTACTGATGACAAGAACACGCTGTTTGAGGGAGGGGGAGGGAGGGGGAGGGGGACGGAGGGAGAGGGGGACGGAGGGGGTGGGGAGAGGAGCCGCATGGCTGGGCAGAGAGCCCAGAGCAGCAAAGGGACCTGACTGGTAGGACCGGGCGTCTCTGAGGGCAGCAGGGCAGCCCTGGAGACCTGGCCAGGGCAGTGGCCTGTGCTGACTTCATCTGGGTGTGAGAAGATGACCTTCCAGAGCAAAGTCTTCTGCAATGACACACAGTCAGCCCTGACCCACTGATGAGTGTTATGGTTGCTCTTTGATCCCGCAGCACCTGCTCCCCAGAGAGGCACAGCTACCCCAAGGTCACGGTCTGTGGGCAGCCAGGCCCGCAAGCCCAGGCCCTGGGTGGCTCCGGGCAGGCAGGGGTGCTGGGGGCAGAAGAGTAGGTGGGTGGCCCCCACCTCCTGGGCCTCTGAGTCCTTCCTCACCTGGAGGATGGGGAGAGGCGGGGACACCTCCTCCAATGGTCACGCAGCAGCCGGGCCTGAACCATCCACCGGGCCACAGCCAATGCCTCAGAGGGCAGCTGCTTCAGGTCCTTTGCTGGGCAGGTCTTGTTGTCACTCATCACAGGCCATGTCATCCTGACCATAGGGACACAAGATGAACAAGACAGTGCTCCCCAGACCCTCCTCCCCACGCACAGACACCAACACACACAGAGACACACACACAGGCCAGACACAGACACACACACAGGCCAGACACACACACACCAACACAGGCCAGACACACAGACATACACACACACAGAGACATGCCAACGCGGGCCAGACACACACACACCAACACAGACACAGACACACACGTACAGACACACCAACATAGGCCAAGCCAGACATGCACACACACACACACCAACACAGGCCAGACACACAGACACACACACATACAGACATACACCAACACAGCCCAGACACACACACACCAACACACACCACCAACACAGACAGACAGACAGACACACACAGACCAACACAGGCTAGACACACACACAGAGACATATAGCAACACAGGCCAGACACACACACACACATACACACACAGGCCAGACACACACACACAGACTCACACACACAGAGACACATATAGACACACAGACACACCAACTCAACAGACACACACACTCATGCACACCAACACAGGCCAGACGCACCCACGCTCGCAGACACAAGCACACACACAAGCACTCGTGCAGGCAGCATATACGCACAGCCACTCCTTGGAGCCGTGCCCAGCTCTGGTGAGTGCTCACAGAACTCCTGGGGTGGAAATGGACTCCAGAGGTGCTCCCTGGCTGGCTTGCTCCAGGAAACCCAGATGGCTCTCCACAGGCAGGACATGGCAGGGTCCCTGGGTGTGCACCTCCACCCCCGATTGACAGCTGTCTTTGACTAACAGAGGGAAACCTCAAGCCCTCCGGCTTCTGCCTGGCCTGGCACAGTACCCATCCCCAGGAGGAAGAGCCAGCCTGTGACATGATGATTCAACTGTCCCTGACCTGTCCCTGACTTCCCCTCATTTTCACGGGTGAGGTGGACCCCTGCAGCATGAGCTTCCACCCCCCAGGCCACACGAAGGGCCCCACTTCTGCTCCCAGCGCCCGAGCGGGTGAGAAGCCCGAGCAGGGTCTCAGCCCCCGCTGCGCACCTGGGACATGCAGCTCCCTGTGCCCTCGTGCCCCCAGAGCTTCTGCTGCAACTCACCTGGTAGAGACCTGGGCTGGGAGTCCTCCCTGCATGGCAAGGGCGGCAGTCCTGATCCGGGTGTCCTCCACGTCAGCAGGTACTTGAGGGAAGAAGGCCAGTCGGGGCCTCTGCAGAGGACTCGGCACACAGTAGGCTTTCAGTGTGCGCTCACTGAGGAGGCGGTGTGTGCGTGGACCCGTGAGCACAGAGCTGGCCACATCCTGGGCAAACTCGCCCGGGGAGGAGGTGCTCCCGGAGGGTGGCTGGGGAGGAGCTGGTGCTCTTCACTCCAGGAACGGATCATTTGCAAATTAATAATAATGAAAAAGAGCCGGGTGCGGTGGCTCAAGCCTGTAATCCCAGCACTTAGGGAGGCTGAGACAGGAGAATTGCGAGTTCAAAGCCAGCCTCAGCAATGGTGAGGCGCTAAGCAACTCAGTGAGACCCTGTCTCTACATAAAACACAAAACAGGGCTGGGGATGTGGCTCAGTGGTCGAGTGCCCCTGAGTTCAATCCCCAGTACCAAAAAAAAAAAATAATAATAATAATAATAATAATAATGAAAACGGTTTGCCAGCTGCTCAGAAGCCCCACGTCAAGCATCTGACAGCTCCTTCTCTCTACCTGTTCAGGAAACCCTGTAAGTAGCCACAAAACGGAGAAGCCCAATTGGGCCCCGAGGAGTGAAGCTGTGCCCCTGAGCTGCCCGGCTAAGACCCCGAAACCCCTTCAGGCGTCCTTGGACCCCAGAGTGACCAATGACTGAGAAGCTGGCAGTTACTGTAGGGGCGCTGGGGGTGGGTTGGGGGCCAGCAGATGGGCTGGTTGTCTGGTGCTCCGGGGTCATCTCACAGGTCACGCTCGCAGGTTGTCGCTGGGACACAGCCACCAGGCCCTCCTCCGGGTGTTTGAGAACGCTCCCCGAGGACTGCTGCTTTGGGAACACAGACCCTACGCAGGGGCCAGGTGCTCGCGAGCATCGCGTGGGGACCCTCGCACCGGCCGTGGCAACGTGGAGGCCAGGCTCAGGGGCCTGGCTTCTGGTCCCAGGTGCACAGGCCCCTGAGTTTCAAGAGCCCGCAGTGTGCAGGGTTTCCGCCCACCACAGTGGACGCAGCAGGGCCAGGTAGTGCCTGTGGTCGGAGTGGGACTCTGGGAAGGTGACGCCCAGGAAGGCCACCACAACCGCACAGCAGCCCCCGCAGCCCCGCGCAGGCCCTGAGGTGCGCCCACGCAGCACGAGCTAGGTTGGGGGCTCCTGTGCCAGGCCCTGCGCACAGGGAAGCTGAGCCCCACCTGCCCCTCTCAGGTAAGCATGACAGGGCTTAAGACCAGTAGGTCAAATGACCAAGGTCCCCAAAGAAGGGGCAGCGCCACGTCCCCTGACCCTGACATGCAGGCCCACAGTGTTCTCAGAGCACTTGAGGGTGCTTCCAGGCGGCCAGGGCTCTCCTCCCAGCACGGTCCCCCCCTGGCAGGCCTCAGCCTCAGGCTTCGCCCTGGGTGGGCCAGGAGAGGCAGGCCAGAGAAGGATCTGGAAGGAGAGCCACAGCAGGCCTCAAAGACTTCACGCGTGGTCTGAGCCAAGCTGGGCTGGAGGCTGAGGCCCCTTCAAGGCCAGCCTCCGGGCTGGGAGCCAAGCTGACCTCTGGCCTCTGGTCCCTGAAGCCAGGACAAATATGTCCCTTCCCGCCTCCCTCTTTCTTAGAAGGCCTCTGGGCCCAGTACTGCCTGAGGCTTCTGCCGCAGTGCCGCACCCGTTAACCCTGAGTGTCCCGGCCCTCAGGAGCTGACTCCCACCCAGAAGGGCAGGCTCAGAGTGCAGGGCCCCGGGATCCTGGGGCCAGAGGGCTGTGTCGGGGCTCCATTTCCGCTTCACCTCTCCCCCTGCACCCTGAGGCGGTCCCTGGAAGGCTCCACATCACAGCTGTCAAGTGGAGGTCACATGGCAATTATTTGGAGGCTACTGACCGCCCCGCTCCCCCGGCCTTGTGGTGAGGAAAACCAATCCCAGAGAGGGGCAGCGCTGGCCCAGGCGCCCTGAGGGCACGTGGAGGGACCAGAATTCTCGACTTCATCCCCAGCCACATGCCTCACCTGGCGGAGTATCCCAACTGAGGCCACCCTGCCCACCTCCAGTGCCCAAGAGATGACAGGCTGGAGGCAGGTGACTTCTGCCGAGTCTAGGCCACCTCCCTCTGCGGTCTCCCAGTGAGCTCAGGCCCTGACAGAGGGTAGGGCTTGAAAATGGTGGTGAGAAAATGACGTCCTACTATGTGCTGGCCCCAGGACAAGGACCCCTCGAGTCTCTAGGTCTGTGCACCAGACCAGGAGGTCCCAGAAACAAAACAACAGGAATCAGACAGGTGGTGACAGGCAGGAGGAAGAGGGACCACAGCCCATGTGGAGGGTCACAGGCTCTGGGCCACATGGCCCAGGGTCAAGTTCCAGCCCCACCAGGGACTTAGCTGTGGGCCCTTGCAAAAGTTCCTCAGCTCCTCTGTGCCTGTGTGTGCTGGGGTCCTGGAGCACCGGCAGGCTGCCGCAAGCACGGGGAGGTGGACCTCCAGCGCCTTACGCGGTTAGCTCTCGGGCTCCCAGAGTGCTAGGTGGCTCCCTGTGGTGGAGATGTCACCTCGGCTCATGGGCAGAGCTTTCTGGAAGGCTTTGGCATTTCCCTGCTGCTGTCCGTTCCCTCTGGATCTTTCCAGATGACCTGAACCCGTCTGAAGCCCCTCATATTTTGTGACACGTGAGCATCCTCCATCTAAAAGGGCCCATCTGCTGGGGGGCGGGCGCCAACGACTGAGGCCAGAAAAACAGGACCTGCAGTCTTGGCCCTGCCTTCCGCTGGCCGTGGCCCCCGGGGGCTGGCCTTTCTTGCCTCTGGGCCCCTTCGCCCCCTTGGTAATATAAGGAAATGATCTAAAATAAGCTTCTGATCTCCACTGTCCCTTGGCGGCTAGGGCTTTGTGGGTTTATTTTTGCATTAATGGCGTCACGGTCCCAATACAGCCAGCTTGCGCTTATTGAGCACCTGCTGCATGCCAGACACCAACCTCAGGGACCTCTGTCACAGTTCCTTTGGGTCCTTGAATGCCACTGTGCCCAGCCACGAGTGGAATGCAATCTCCACAGCCACCTTCTGGGTTGGACTGCAATTGCCTTCCCAGAGGATGATCAGGTGCCACTGTGAGGTGACCACATTCTGGTGCAGCTGATGGGGACCAGGAGCCAGGCCCCTAACCACTAAGCCTTGCCCAGCTCCTATGGCCCCAGGAGGTAGGAATTACAGTTTCCTTCTCACTGATAAGAAGAGGGGAAGTGACTCAGCCCATCAGTCACCTCCTTGGAGATGACGGCTCTGGAGACATCCTGCCTCTGCTCTCTACTTGCATCTCCACTGAGGCCTCAAGTACATGTGCTCTGGGTTTGTGACACTCAACCACCACTCAGAATTCCTGTGTTGTCACTCCGGACTTCTGATTTCTAAGGTCTAACTTCCAAATAAACGGGCTCTTGCAGGAACAAAATCCCAGAGGTCCCTGCCCCTTCCGATGGTGGGTCCCTCACCAAGACGGCACCAGGACCTGTCTCAAGGGCAGCCCACCCCCTGGCCTCACCCTCATTATCTCTGCTGCTGCCCAAGACAATTTTGCTAGGTCCAGAAGAAGGTTTCCATTTTGCCGATGAAGAAATGAGGTTGTGGAAGAGTGTGCGGTGGCTCCAGGCAAATTATATCATCAGGGAGACTTTGTAAAATTCCAGCCCGTTGTAGAATTGTGGGCTCTATTTCCACTTTTGGGTAAGGAATTTGGACTGCAGGCCGCAGGCCCCACCCTCAGCCAGGCAGAAAAAGAGCTAGACGGGAGGGCCTTGGAGGATGGCCACCAGGGGATGCGTCCTCTTCATGACTCTCCCTCTATTCGCTCACCTGTTCCTCTAAGAGCAGAGAAAAAGGAAGCTGCTGGGGCTCGGCCAGGCCCAGGCAGAGCGAGGATCTGCTTCTGGAAGGATTTGACTCATTCCCCAACCCGGGGACGGGGCCAGCTCGAGCAGAGGGCACTTTGGGAAGACCTGGGCTTTCTCTCCTTTGGGGATGAAAGTGAATCACCCATCTCATTTGGTCACACCGGCCATCCCCGAACTTTCCCGGGTAGAACCATGAGCCTCAAAGTGAGGTGGAGAACCGTCATAGGCACAGAGGAGGCAAAGGGGCCACCCTGCTCTTGCTTGGCACCCTTGGTGTGGCCCTGGGAAGGGATCTGAAAGGACTGTTCTTGGAATGAAGTGGAGGCTGGAGACTGACCCCACCTATCCAGGACAGAGCTGCCTGGGACACTGAAGGACACGCCCACTTGTTCAGTCATGGATCAGCAAGCATCCACCCGATGCCCACGGGGGCTGGCACTAGCCACACTGCCCCTTCTCCGGTCACTGCCAGGGTGACCAGATCCTCACTCCACAGATGAGGAAACCGCCTGGGCCTGGGACCATCCCAGGCTACCTGCGCCTGGCACCTGGTGTGGCTTGCTGCCCTGTCTACGAGGCCTGGTGGGTGGGCATCAGCCGGCGAGACTTCCGTGTCGGTCACTCCCAGGCAGGTCCAGCAGAGAAAAGCTCCAGGCCTCCCTCGACAGCAGCCAGGCCTGTGTCAGAGGAGGCGCCTGCTGCGAGGAGCTGCACAAACTTGGGCTCATCCTCTGGGGCCTCGGCATTCCTGAGCCGGACGCCACCCCACGAGCCACAGCAGCCAGGCCCAGGCTGTGCTCCACTGGCGCTCACCCATCTCTCCCTGCTTTCTCCTCCTCCCTTTCCTCGGCTTGAAAGCAACTCTGGTGCTGGCGGCTGCTCCTCGGCATCTGGCGGAACATTCTGGCCCTCTGGCTCCCCTGGGGATGGCTGGTGACTCATATTTCCATTTTTAATGCAAGGTCAGGCACTAGATCTTTCCATGACCACCAGGACCGGCCATATGGCATCAGGATTAAGGACACAGGCTGTGATGGCAGACAGTCCCAAGTTCAAATCCTCCCTCTGCTCCTTATTGGCGGCGAGATTTCAGGCAACTAACTCACCCTCTCTGAGCCCCATTCACAAATGGGGCCATCACTATTGACTCTGACGTCTATTATTGGAAAAGTCCCTTTTTGCTTGCAGCTCTGAAACATGAACAGTTCCCTCCTGATAGTTTTCTCTTTTCTATACCCACCCTGCATAATCCAAGGAAGGAGGAAGTGGACACCAGGTTTTCTGAAGTGCATTAGTCATGTTTATTCAGACTGCGCCCGACTTACGATGGTCCAGCTTACCACGGGCACAGACGTACCACAGACCGTTGCTCACGTTCAGTGCAGTGTTCCGTCAGTCTCAGGAGACGAGTGGCGTCTGCCTTAGTAGAAATGATCATGCCCAGCTGCCTGCCCAGGTGGGCGAGCCCGTGCAGGTCAGGCTGGGCCACACTGTGATGTCTGCCTGGCCACTAGCACAAACGCATCTCGGCTTCATGGTGTTTTCAACCCATGATGGCTTCATTGAACATAAACCCTCTGTGAGTCAAGGAGCATCTGTACACCATTTCTTATGGGCTGGGGATTCATTATTATTTGCTATTAGCAGAATTATTGGATATGTGAAGAATGGAGGCCCAGGGAGGTAAGGGAACTTGCCCAAGGACACACAGCCAGTACATGGCAGAACTGAGAGGCTCACCTCGGCTCGCTGACTTTGAGGTCCATGCTCTTAATCATTATGCTTGAGAAGTGAGGAAGACGAAGAGGGGGAGGGCAGGGCCTGGTGCTGGGCCCTGCAAACCCCGCTGCCCCTGCTCAGCCTCACCATGGCGGAGTCTCAGCCTCGCCCACGAGAAGAGGCTGGACAAGACTCCCCACCTTCTCGACAAATCCAGCAGTCAAGAAGCTCCCGAGCTAACAAGGGCTTGTCTGTGCACCCTCATGTGTGGGTCCCCTGCACAGCGGCTGACCGCTCCTACCCTGTGGCCTTCAGCAACTGGCTGACCGTCTCTGGGCCTCCGTTTCCCCATCTGCCAAGTGGGGGTGCTCTTGCTCATGCTCAGAGAAGGCACAGGAAGGCGATGCTGGGTGGTCTAGGGCTCTGTCCACGTCAGTCGGAGCCAGGTTGACCCTGCAGCCCAGGCAGCCTGTTTCGGAGGCCAGCCTAACCACTGGGCTCCACTGCCTCCCCGTCCAGTGGTCTTCCGAATGCACGGCTTGTGATATGGCTCCAAACCCAAAAAACCAATCAGATGCTGGCAACAAAGGACCCTTCTGAGATATCACCTCCGGTGGGGTTTCAAGGCCGGGCCCAGGATCATCAGGACAACAGAAATAAAAAGAAGGCAGGTGGCCTTGCAGAAGTGAGGGACGACGCTTCAGAGCTGGGGGGCCCTCACTGCCCCCGTGCCCACCCCCGTGTCTCCTTCCTGTCCCCCAAGACATTCTCACCCCTCCTGCTCTTCTCGTCCCTCGAGGCCCCTCCGCTTGGTGTTCCTGGGGGACAAGCCCGCCCTGTCCTGGCCTCCCTCGCGGCTCGTGCCCTTCTCTGGGCCTCGACCACGTCGACACCTTCCCTGCCTGCTCCTCTCCAACCAGACAGGGCCAGCGCCCCCTTTTTTGCCTTATTTCCCCCAAGTCTCCCGCATTGCCTGCCCTGGGGGCACCGGGGAGCTTGTGCCTTGGCAGGACTGACAGGGACAGCGGCAGAGCACAGGCCCTGAGCAGGCCAGGCCCGCAGCACGCGTCTGTCAACATGTGTCCAGTGAGCTCCAGGAGCCTCTCCTTGGAGGTGTGGTCAGCTCAGCCCTGAGCAGAGCAGTGAGGAGGCCGCCTCTGTGGCATGCACCCTGAGCCGCAGGCAAAAACTTCCAAAAATGTCCTTTAGCTGAGAATATGCGCTCTGGAATCTTCTAGGCCCGGGCCTTGCCCTGCTCCATTCCACAAGCAGCAGTTGTTACCAGGTGCTGGACGTTGCAGAAGGTACCACAGTGTGTGAAGGTCCACGCCATCGCCCAGTGTCCCCCCACAGGACACCAGCCTTTGTCTCCAAGTAAGCGCAAGGCGAGACAGGGAACAGGGTGCTCCCTGGACCCGCAGGTTGTAGGGAGACAGATATCACGCCCCAGCCCCAAGGAGGGCCGAGGGCAGCAGGGAGCCCACCCGCCCTCGGGGAGTGGCTCTGGAGGCTGGCCAGCAGGCTCAGCACCTCGGCCTCCTTGCTCACCTCCTGTGACTCCGAGCAAGGGACTGAACTCCCAAGGGCTTAATGTCATTGTCTGTGAAATGGAAATAACAATTCCTTTCCTCTGAGATCAAGTGGGAATTGAGAAGCAGCACAGTGGCCGGCATGGGACATTGCCATCGATGCACAGCAGGGAAGGGGGAGGGGGTCGCCTCTCCCCTGAGGGAGGGCGGCAGTGGTGGGGAGGAGGTGGTGCCGAGCTGGGCCCTCCAGGAGGGGCTGCATTTCTATACCGGGAAGTGCAGAGAGTGAATCAGTTCAAAGTAGAAAAATGAATGATTCAGGTCGTTAAAATAAAACAAATAAAGAATCTAAACCAAATGACTGGCTTCCTTAAAAATAGGACGTTGCCTTACCAAGCTGAGAGCGTTAGTCAGGCGGCAGAGGCGGCTACTGGGAAACTTCCCGCTTGGGCGTCTTGAGAGGCCGGGGTTCCTGGCGCCCCCCTGGCTGTTGCGAAACCCGCGGGTCAGTTATTCAGACCCTGGGCCTGGAGTGAGAGGGAAGCGCTGGGGCAGGATCCACGTTAGAAAAGCAGCAGAGCCTCCTGAAGAAGCAGAGCAATCCCGGGGGCAAGTGGTCAAGCAGGTGGGAGGCGCCGGGGAGGATCCACAGGCCAGCGGGCATCTGTCCAGGAACTCATGACAGAGGACTGAACTGCCCTGGATGGCGGGACGCCGTGCTCCCAGGCCCTTGTCCCCTCCCCCTGCCTGGTATCCTGCACGCTCGCTCCTCCGCCTCTCACCCGCAGGGACACTCCACTTTCTCTGCCCAAGCACCGGAACTCGGTAGATGGGGCTGTGATCCCAGTTCTGCGCCGTGCCTGCTGTGTGGCCTGGGGCAAGTCACCTCACCTCTCTGAGCCTTTATTTTTCATCTATAAAAGGGGGCTCACAATACCCACTTCATTTATGTGAGGAATACATGACCCAGGCCTGGCCCTCAGAGGTGCTCAGAAAACGCTGGTTCTGACACCTTCCCTCCGTTCTTCTGGTCTCATTCTCTCTTGATGTCTTGCCAGGGTGACCATGATTCTACAGGCCATCGGTCACTGGTGCTGTCCCTTGAAGTACATGAAATGCAGTCACTTCCTCTAGCGCAGGCCAGGCTCCCAGCGAGTGCCGGGGTGGTCATTAGGCACCTTCCTACCTGTGTCACTGCTGGACTGTCCATGAACTTGTCACCAGCTGTGAGCTGACCCTCTGGAGTCCCTGCAGAGCCCCACGGCTCCCAGGATGAGCACAGCTGCAAGGTCAGGGGACGAGAGATGTGAGCTTCAAACAAGAGGCTGCGTGGGGGACAGGCCAGGGCCCGCTTCCTGTTTCACGAGGGCCAAGCTGTGTCCCCCTCCTCCCTGGGTGGCACATGCTGTTCCCTTCCCCAAAGGAACCTCAGGGTCCAGCCAGCCTGCTGACCAGGACTCTGCTGACGGGAAAGCACACCACGCTGCACCCCCGGGGTCATCAGCTCACGCTGATGAGCCAGCCCTGGGGATTCCACCGGCCCGGGGACTGTTTGAGAAGTAGGAACCGAGCGTCAGTCACAGGCTGTGTGGTCACTGCCTGTCCGGGCTGCAGGGGGAAAGGGCGGATTGCAGCAGCGAGCAGTGGGAACCAGGCGCTCAGGCTTCAGAGCCGTCTTCTCGGGGCTGTCACAGAAGCTGGTTATATAACTGGTTCACTCATGACTTCAACAAACAAGTATTGAGTGCCGACTGTGTACCAGCCACGGCTTGCAGGCTCTGGGGATCCAGAGAGCACAGATACATTATTCCCGCCTCTGGGAGAGGACGCTCTGGTGTGGGGGAGGACAGCCACGTGAACTGAGTGCTTACTGCATGCCGGGTCCTGTGCCAGGTGCAGAGCTGGCATTCACCTCATTTTGTCCCCCGATCCCTGGTCACTGAGAGGGATGCGTCTCAGGCTCTCACGTTTATAGACCACGCTGCCCTGCTTAGGAACTGCGGGCTCACCCCCAGGCACCTTCAGGTCAGGGCCTCTCAAGAGGCCGTGAGTCAGGGGGGCTGCAGGGTGGCACCTGGCCTGCCCTCCACCAGGAGACCTCAGGAGTCGGGGACTCCAGTAACAGCACCTGCCCACCAAGCACTGCCCCAGCCCTGCCTGTCCCGGCTGCCGGGCCTCAGGCTGTCTCCCCGCCCCTCATCATTGCTGTGGACTCGGGCATCTTGTTGCTCCCCAGTTCCTCCGTCCTTTCTGGCAAGAGCGGCCTCTGAAGGAATGGGATTGTAGGTGAGGCTCCCTCCATGGCCGCCCCCGCAGGGAGTCTTCCTGCTGTTGGGCCCCGTCTTGTGGGCCCTGCTGTGAGCCAGGGGCTCGGGTGCCCCCAGGGAGGCAGATGAGGCAGCCAACTGGGGGCAGGGGCCAGAGAGGGGAAGGTGGGGGCCCAGGGCCCTGCGACCTCTGGTGGGCAGGTCGGGAGGAAAGTGCTGCCTGCACAACCAGCGCTTTGGGCCAAGCCCTGGTGGCCCTAGGAAGTCATCGGGTCAGGGCTGTCCAGGGAGACACCTGAGTGGGCTATGGCCTTTGGGGACCTGGACCTCAGCTGGAGCACACCACCAGTTTGAGGGAGAAAGGAGGCCAGGTAGCGAGAAGGCCAGAAAGGAAAAGACGGAGGGTCATGAAAGGGCAGCCGGAGAGGGTCCCCACAGCGGGGCTGCAATGAGTCATTGATGGCCATCTTTCATCCTGGGACCTTTCTTAGAGACATTACTTGGAAGAAGGGTGAGCAAGCCCCTGCCCTCGAAGACTGGTGCCTGACTGCACCTGTGGCCAGAGCAGGTGATCTGGCTTGAGGACTGTGGCGACTGGTCATTGCCAGGCGGGCAGGTTGGAAGCTGTCCCCAGAAGGGACAGACAACTGAGGAGTGAGGAGCGGACAGTGAGCAGGGAAGCCCAGCAGCTGCTAGAGGGGTGCGAGGAGGGTCTCGGAGCCCCAGGAAGATGCCTGAGCCCGGCTTGAAGGGGGAGGAGCAGTGTCCTGGCTGCCCGGGGCCACCCTGGACTCATCCTGAAGCCCAGCTCCCAGGGGGTGACTGCAGCAGGAGCCAGGCCTTTAAGATGGTCATGGATGAGAAAGCGTGTCAGCGTGGGCCCTGACCCTGTGTGGCGTGTCCTCACAAGAAGAGGAGGTTATGCACAAATTAATTAATAATAAATGATAAAAAGTTTAAAGGAAATATTAGGACACACAGGGAGACCCATGACACACAAGCCCAGACAGCCGCCCACGGGGACACTGTGGGGAGGTGGGCACGTGCACACCAAGAACAGAGGCCCTAGGGGACCAGAAAGCTATATACCTCAACCCTGAACCTGCAGCCTTCGGAACCACATTTCCATTGTCGGGTCTCCTGCCTGTGGTGTCCTAATACAGACACGACAGGAGGCCGGGACGCCCAGGGGAGCGGGGCAGGCCCCGCGGACACTGCAAGAGCCCTGATGGCCACCTGTGTGCTCCTAAGTGAGGAGGCAGCCTGCAGGGGCCAAAGTAGGGAGCGGCTCAGCAGTCAACCTTGTTTTTTTGGTTTTTGGTTTTTGTTTCTTTTTTTGGTACCAGGGATTGAACTCAGGGGCACTCGACCACTGAGCCACATCCCCAGCCCTATTTTGTGTTTTATGTAGAGACAGGGTCTCCTGCCTCGCTGTTGCTGAGGCTGGCTTTGAACTTGTGATTCTCCTGTGTCAGCCTCCCAAAGTGCTGGGATGACAGGTGTGCACCACCGTGCCCGGCTTGTTTTTTGTTTTTTGTTTAATATTTTTTTCAGTGTAGATGGATGCAATACCTTTATTTCATTTATTTATTTTTATGTGGAGCATCGAATCCAGTGACTCACGCATGCGAGGCAAGCGCTCTACAGCCCCAGCCCCTCAACCTCGTTTTTAACCTGCTGCTTGAGGCGCCCCTGTAATTGCCGTCAGATGCAGTGGGAGTGCGGGGTGGTGCTGGGAGAGAAGAACTCCACCCCGAACAAGAAAAGCCGAAGGCAGAGGGCCCCATGGTAGAGCCGCTTCTCCACGCGACAAGCAGAGAAGGGCCTTCCAGATTCAGCTCAGCTCAGCGGGTATTTAGTGAGCCATCCCCCATGTGCAGTCCCGGATCCAGTT
>PVHX01001835.1:177993-188634 GCA_004024805.1 Geosciurus inauris
GAAGGAGGGAGGGGGAGAGGAGAAGAGGAGGGAGGGGGAGGGAGAGGGGGAGAAAGGAGAGAGGGAAGGAGGGAGGGGAGGGAGGAAGGGAAGGAGGGGAGAGGGAAAGGGAGGGAGGGAAGGAGGATGGAGCGGGGAGGGGAAGGAGGGAAGAGAGGGAGGAAAAGGAAGGGTAAAGAGAGGAGGGAGGAGGTGGCCGTCACCCTACCCAGCAGGAACTGGCCCCCTCTCTGCCTCCTCCTGAAGCGTGGTCAGTCTCAGCATAGCCTGACTATCTCCCCAAACCACAAATCCAACTTTAAAATCTTGTCCAATATGTGGATTTTAATTTTAAGTGTCTTTATTATGAAATATAAAGAGTATGCATGTGGGCTGGGGCTGTAGCTCAGCGGTAGAGCGCTTGCCTAGCATGCGTGAGGCACTGGGTTCGATCCTCAGCACCACATATAGATACTAAATGAATAAAATAAAGATCCATCAACAACTAAAAAAATATTTAAAAAAAAAAAAAAAAAGAGTATGCATGTGCTCGGGCATTGTGGTACACACCTGTCATCCCAGCTATTCTGGAGGCTGAGACAGGAGGATCACAAGTTCAAGGCCAGCCTGGGCAACTTAGTGAGACCATCTAGAAATAAGACATAAAAAGGGCTGGAGATTTAGCTCAGTGGTTGAGTGTACCTGGATTCGATCTCCAGTCCTGGGGGGAGAAAAACCAGAGTGTGTGATTAGACAAAGGGGCATGAGGAAGGGAGGGGATGGAGTGGGAAAGACAGTGGCGTGAACTGGACATCCCTTAGCTGTGTTCTTGTATGAACACACAACCAGCGAAACCACATCACATATAACCACAACAACGGGAGGTTCTACTCCATGTATGTATGAGTCTGTATGATATGTCAAACACACTCTATTGCCATGTATATCTAAAAAGAACAAAGTTTTTAAAATGTAAAAAAAATAGAGTGCAGGATCTGGTCCACATATTGCCAGCCCCAGAGTCTCAGTGACCGATTCACATGAGCTTCCTGTGGAGTCAGGAGAGGCTGGTACATTGCCCAGGGTTTGTCAAATCCGCAGTAAACTTTATTTAAATACCCCTGATACTTTAAGAAGTCGGGCCTGGTGGGGGATCTTCCAGTCACTGGGACACGAGCTTGAGGGACACTGAGACCCCAGCCCCTTCCTCTTCCTCTTTTCTGCTTCCTAGCCACCGTGAGCAATTTTGCTTCTCCATGTGCCACAGCCAGGTCATGCTGCCTCATCACTGACCCCAGAGTGACAAAGTTGAACAATAATAGACTGGAACCTCTTGAACAGTGAGCCTAAATAAACCCTTTCTCTCTATAAGCTGATTATCTCAGGTACTTAGTACAGTAATGGAAAGCTGACGTGCAGAAACAGTTCCCTCCTAAGGCCCGGGGGAGTTTAGCTCACCATTTTCCACCCTTTTGAACGGTTTCTTCTGTGGATCTATATATACTAATTTAAAAAAATATAGAAATAATTATCCCCTGCCTATCCCTGACATTGTAGGGTCCAGACAAAGGCAGCAAAGGTGGGAGGTGCTCGTGACCACTGCCGGCCCTGACCCAGCTTCCAGGCTGCTGCACCGGCGACCCAGTGTGAATCTGCTGTGCCTGCTCCCTATCGCCCCAAGCAGCCACTTGGCCATCCCTCAGCCCAGATCTGCCTCGTTAGGTCAGACCGGGAAGAGGCTGATGGAGGTCGGGAAGAGGACTTGGGAATGGCTAGTGGGAATTCAGGTCTGAGGGTGCAGCACGTGAGCGGCCAGTCGGCGGGGTTAATGCTGGGTCCACTGGGGACAGCGCCAGTGTCCTCCCTCAGGCCCTCCCCTTTTACTGGCATATTTTTTTATCAATTTTTTAACATTCATTACACTTATGTGCCCCCCGAATCGTCCAGCCAGTTCTGGAGGACTTGAGGACTGCAGAGTAGCACCTGGGGTGTGGAGCAGGAAGGGGGGACAGCTGGAGCATCGGGCTGCCCCAAGCAGTTTTTCGATGCTGTCATTTTGGGGGTCAGGGGCTCGTGAGCAAATCCTTGCAGCTCTCTGAGCCTCCGCCTCCCGCTCTGTGAAACAGCAATAGTGAGAACCACTTTTCAGGCAAATGAGCGACAGGAAGAATTTTAAAATGTAATTATCACTCATTCTGAACCATGCATCGATGCCAGGAATGTTCTGGCAGTCCTCGAGGGTGGTTTCAGTGCTCTACCTTCCGGGTCACAGTCACTTCCTCCACCCTGGAGGCTGTGAGGCTGCGTCATCCTCCCCTCCTCCTCTGACCTCAGCACTGTGCCCACCCTGCCCCTCCCATCAGCACGTCACCACGCCCCACCTCAGGTCCGCCCAGCTTAGCCCCAGTCAGCCTGGGGTGAGAAGCTCCAACCAGCCCCACTTTCTCTTTCTTCCTGGCTGCTCTCTTGACCTTTCCCCTTTCCCTGCCCTTTCCAGACCCTCTTGCTCACCTCTGCAGCTGTGGGAAAGCTAGAATTCAGCGTGTGAACTTCCCCCGGGGCCATTTGTGTGTTAAACTGGATAAAACTGAGGTTTTGTCCCTTGATCAGAGAGCCAAGGGGCAGGGCCATCCCAAACCAGCCTGGGAGTCGTGGATACTTGAGTTACAGCCTTGTGTCTGTGCTTCCGAGCTTGGGGGTCTTCTGATGAGTCACTTCACCTCTCTGAGCCTCAGTGTTCTCATCTGTCAACTAGAAGTTGATCACTGCTCAGCAAACTTGTATTGCAAATCACCAAGAACATGTGTCAGACACAGAGCAGCAGTTTGGTCAGTGGTAGCAATTAGGTGGAGGTCAGTTCACATAGGGACTTAGAAAAGCATATTAAATGAGCTCAGACCTCATCTTGAAGGAACTAGGGAGCCAGGGAAGGCTTCAAGCAGGGGGCAGCACTATCCAATGGTGGGACTAAGATGGAGGAACTCTTGCTCAGGTGGCAAGGTGAGGAGAGGCAGGGGGCAGGGAGCTCAGGGAGCTGCCATGAGACCTGAGCTCAGGAAGGACTGGGCTAGGAAAAGGCAGCCTGCAGGTGGCATCCTCAGGAATGGAGGGGTCCTTACTCTCCACTGATGACAACTGGAGGTTCTGCAAACCCTCCGGCCAGCACCTGCATTTAACCCTGGCAAGGGGGCAGGAGGAGAGAAAGTGGAACAGGAAATAGAAATCCTCGTTCCAATTTTTCAAACACTTATTTCACTTAAAACAACAAATACATAGCAAAATAGAAGGAAAGGGAATGTTTTTGTTGAGAAATACTAATAGGTGATTTCCAATGAGCTCTTACTAGAGCAGGTTCCACACTAGGCATTTCACTCCAGTATCTCAGTGATCACAATCACCTCACGGGGGAGTTATCAACCTCATCTCCATGGTAGAGATTTCTACACAGGCACAGAGAGGTTAAGGATGTGGTCCAAGGTGACAGAGAGCAAGGATGGCAATTCAAGGTGGTCAGACCTCAAAACCCAAGTTCTTAGGAGAAAACTAAACAGCTAATGGGATTAGACCAAAATCTCAAATGTCTAGTAATAGAAGGACATTCACGCCTGCCTACAAACATCCAAGGATCTTTCATAAAAGATGGTGCAGTGTGATACAAGGAGGAGAAGCACATTCTGTACTCTGTGATTACAAACACATTTTTAGTAAACCTATATACAGACACAAGACGCTGTTCACAAAAGCAATCACAAACATAAGGTACCCAAGATAATGTGTCACAGCCTTTTCAAAGAAAATTAGAAAATTTTATTCAGTGCCATTAAGGAATACCTGAATATGAGATGCATACCATGTCCATGGACAAGAAGACATATCTTCTCCAAATGTTCTCATATTGTGACAGCCAGAAGTCCAACATAGTTTTCCCATAATTCAATAGACTGAATCTTCAATTTACCTGGAAGAACAAAGAACCAAGAAAGCAGAATCTGGACAGAGAACTGGCTTATCAAATATCAATATTTATGATAAATAATCATGACTGAGATAGTATGAAGCTGGTGCAGGAATTGACAAATAGGTGAACAGGACAGAGAAAAAGGGCCCCAACGTGGATACACACATTTTAGAAAACCTGGCTTCTAATAAAGGAAACCTCAAATTCGGAAACAACTGTTGACTCTGTAAATAAAGTTAGGATAATCGGCGGTCCCTACAGGAAAACTAACACCCCTCAGCACACACACCATCAGTTCCATGTGCATCAAGCCCTCAAATAGGAAAGAAAAACCTTAGAAGTCTTAGAAGAAAATCTAGAATATCTTTATGATGATCATCATGACAGCTGTCTTAAGCAAAATACAGAAAGTACCACCAACAGAAAAAGATTGATCCATTTAACTAAATTAAAATAATTTCTGTTCACAAAAAGACATCATTTCTGTTCACAAAAAGACATAATTTCTGTTCACAAAAAGAGATGAAACGACAAGTCACAAATTTGAAGATATTTGTAGAATATAATTGGTAAATAATTTGAGTCTAGAATAGATGAAAAATTTTTACAACTTCATAAAACTAAGATAAGCAATCCAATAAAAAAAGGGACAAAGGGAAGAGATTTTACATAAGAGGAAATAACGTGACCAGAGTATATGTAACAAGAAGCTCAGTCTCAATCTTACTCATGTCAATGTAAAATGAGATCATAATGAAGTATCATTTCATACTCAACACACTAATGAAATTTGCAGTCTGACCGCAGTAAGCACTGGGACCTGGAGCAGCTAGAAAGACCATCTGCGCTTGGTGACAGAGTACAGTGCACTGCCACTCTGGACAATAACATGCGTATCTTAGCTCCCAGAAATCCCATTCCTAATCATGGTTCTGGAAACATCTTCCACACACGCATCAGGATATATGGATGAGAATGGCTGTAGCTGTTGATTAAAATATCCTGGAACCACCTCACATATACCAGGATGGCTACTGTGCTTAAAAAAGCCACCAGGAAAAAACAAGGGCTGGTGAGCCTATGGAGAAGTTGGACCCCTTTGCACTACTGGTGAGAATATACATGCACACACATATACACATACACATATACACACATGCACACATATATACACATACATGCATGTACACACATATACACATACACACATATACACACATGCATGCATATATACACACATATGCACATACATACACATATACTCATGCATACACATGCATATACACATACACACACATATACAAATACACACATACATACATATTAAAGAAAAGCAAAGGAATGAATGGTTCCCACAACATTAAGATGGCGGCTACCTCTAGGTGGGCTGGCAGAGATGTGACCAGAGAGGGCCACCACAGGGGCTTTCTAAGCTGCTGGTGATGGTTTGTTCCTTAAGCTGGGTGAGTGCACATGGCTGTTCTTTCTGTATTTGGTCATTATGTTGTACATGTGTGTCATCTACACCTTTTGGTACGTATATAAGATTACATAATTTTTCAAAAATCCTGTGTGTAGAAAACAGATGGGAAGTACTCTGAATATGGTGGTGAGTGGGGAGAGGAACTCTGTTACTTTCTGTCTTTTGAAAATACTCTTGTACTTTTATAGGAAAGGAGCACTAAATTATGTTAAGAAAAAAAGACATGAAAGTTTTCCCCTCAGATTTGTTTGGAGAAAAGGGAAGTGAGAGAAGGGGTGAAAGGCTTGGGCTTCCCCAGTTCCACCAGTAACAAGAGGAGGCTGGGATCTTGCGGCAGAATCTGCTTAGAGATAATCTGTTTTAACCATTATCTGGAGGGACCACTGTTCCTCCAAAAGGGGAGCTCCGCAGTCCCTCTTCTCAGGAAGTCCCTGCTGGTGTCTGGCGTGGGCAGCGGGTTTTGATACTCTCTTGAAACCAGGGGGTAGAGCCAGGAAATGAAGCCACCGGGCTCAGCCACTCTTGCCAGGACTGATTTTAGCTAAAACCCTGGCACAAATCCCCTCTTCACTGCTCGCAAGACAAGGCGAAGAAGAAAAAGAGGAATGTGAAAGAACCATGTGACATCGTTGGGCTAGGACATGGTGCCGCTCAGTCATGGCACAGCTGGGGAGCAAGACTGCCTTTTGGGTAAATCTATTCTTGAGGTTTGGGGTTTCTCTTCCCATCCTACATCGGGGTACCTGGTCTCTCCCCGCAGCCTGGGAGCTCCCAGCACACCATAACTCACTCAGCCATCTGCACCCCCGAGACCCCTGTACTCCACCAGGCACGCAGGCTAGCTGGGGACCTGGAGATGCAGGTGAGTGACACAGAGACCCCCTTCCAGGAGAAAGGCAGCAACAGTGGCCATTAGAGTAGAAATGCTTTGATAAGAAGAGGTCCCTGGGGTGGGTGGGGCGTGGCTCAGGGGTAGAGCGCTACCCTAGCGGTGCCCAGGTTCATCCCCAGCACCCACAAAACCACATCAACACAAAAGAATATGCACAAGACACTGTGGGCCAGAGGAGGGGCACGGAAGGTCGTGCCAGGTGAGCTATGGTGACCCAGGTGGAGAGGGCTGAGACCAGAAGGTCTTCCAGGAAAGAGCCGGGCAAAGAAGGGGAGCAGGAAAACCATGTGGCATGAGGGCCAGAAGTTGTTTGGGGGTTTTATTGTTTTTGTTTTTACCTTGAAACTATGACCGGGAGGCAAATCCTGGCAGGGGAAGGTAGAGAAATTACCAGGAATCATACCGGGATGGATCTTTCTCACCAGATACAAGGACCTCAGACTATATCCCCGGGGCACTGGGCACCAGGGAGGTATTTTTACAGGGAAAGGAGGTGAAAGTAAGTCCCTTCCATTCATGATCAATCTGCCATTTGAACAGCCCAGGTGGTGACATCATAGGCCAGGGGAAACCTAGGGTGACCACGTGGCAGATTCGGTCAAGGGCATTGTGTTGGTCAGCATTCTGTCACTGGGACAAAATACCTGAGGTCAGACACCGCGCAAGGAGGACAAGTTTATTTTGGATCTCAGTTCCAGACCATGGTGGCTTGGCTGTTGTTTGGGGACTGTGATAACATGGTACATAATGTCAGGAGCACATGGCAGACGAGGCCTGTTCACCTCCCGGCAGCCAGGAGCACAAAGAAAGACAGGACGGGCCAGGGTGTCGATAACCAAGGGCACCCCCGTGACCTGACTCCCTCCCAGGAGGCTCCACCACCTCCTGAGAGCACACACTGAGAGCCAACCCTTTAACCTGTGAGCCTTTGGGGTCCTTCCAGACCCAGACCAGGGCAGACACATGCATTTCGACCCAGGCACAAGTCCTGCCTGGCGCTGCTTTAGGCTCATCTGCGTGGGGAGTCCCATGCCCCCTCCAGCCTCTACAGCTCACCTCTGAATGTCCACTGGACAGTCCACGTGGGAGTCCTTGGCAGAGGACGGCAGGCGCACCTGTACCCACCTGAAAGAACCTCCCGGGTCTACGCTAATCTGAAAAGCCATGGCAGAATGGAACGCGTGAAACTGTTAACCTTAAAAGACAAGTGAAAACACACACACACAGACACACACACACACACGTAAAATGCACAGGAAAAATGTTGGCAGTGTTCACACCCAAAGTGAAATAGGGTTACAGCTGAGGGGGATTGGAGTCCGAGATCCCAAGGGGAATTCAGCCTCATCAGTACAGTTTTTGTTTTTTGTTTTTACAAGGAAAGTGGATTGAACCTGACCTGCCCCTCGCCCTTGGCCGCGAGCAGGTGTTCACTGACCTCGCTTCAGCTCGCTCACACAGGGAGGCTGATCTTTCGTTCCATTTACTGATTCACCCTGATTTCAACCCAGGATGAAGCCAGAGTTATTTCTGGCCTGTTACAATCACTCAATAAATACTTGTAGACTCTCTGTCCAGACCCTTGGCTCTCTTGGAAGTCAGTTAGAGGTCTGTCATGTGGACCCCTGTGCCCAGGCTTTGGCACCTGGAGACTTCCAGAGCAGTCAGCAGGGACCCTGAGGAGCTGCCTCCCTCCCACCTGCTCGAAGACCCCCAGCTCCTGGGAACACTCCCCCTCCCTCTGGACGCAGAGCTGCCTGGCCGGGAGAGCAGAACAATGCCTTCCTCCATGGCCTTCCCTATAGAGGCGCAGGCTGGTGCAGACACACCTCACTGTCCACTGCAGCCCCACATACCTGTTGGAGTGTCTTTCCAAAGGTGTGACTTTTAAAATTACATAATTACTGTTCCTTTAATTAAATAATTAATTGGTACAAACAAAAAATAGATTTCACAAGAGCAAACTGTCTTGATAACTCCGAGGCCAGACGGAGTTCCTGGGGCCATCCCAGTGTGCTGGGGGCCCGAGTGCGAGAACAGACAGCCTCGGGCGATTCCCAGCTGAACAAGGGTGTTCCCCTCCTGGAGGGCAGGGTGCAGTCCTGTCCAAAGCTTAAAACACTGCCTGGGACTGCCTGAGGATTTTTTTGAATTCAATCCTCGCAGTCCAGGCCGCTGAGAAGGGATGTGGTTTGGAGAGAAAATGGGATGAGCCCAGGGAGGACGCCAAGCCAGCATCCTGACTCCATTCTTGACACCCGGATGGAACAGACTTGAAGTCCAGTCAGACCCAGATCCTAAGCTGGGGTTGGGGGGTCCCAGGTGACCACAGGATCAACACCGGGCCTCCCACGACTGTAGGACAGGGGCACCCATTCTGCTTAACAGAAGACGATGCTGGGGCCCGAGTGGGGAATGGCCCTGAGCGACCCAGACAGGAACCGACAGCACTGGGTCAGGGTGCTGGCCTCTGCCCCAAGCTTCTCTATGTGCTGGCCCTCCCGCTCCTCCTGCAGCTCTAGGGCCGGCTTCGCCAGGGCTCCTCCTCTGGCTGGACCTGGCTGCAGGCTCTGCCACTGGCCTCCTCTTCACTTCCTGACGTGAGCTTCTTACCACGTCACCGCAGGTGCACCAGGAACAGGGCCAACTGCCCACCAAGGGCGCCTCTGGAATTCTGAGCAAACCAAGCTTTTCTCTAGGAGTGCGTCACCTCCGATGTTGTCACAGGAACCGAATGCTGACTAAGACAACCTCCAGTTCCTATCCAGAATCCTGTGTTTGTGACTCCTGTCCCCAACAGCAGGAACTCGGCTCCCACTGTCCCCAACTTCCGTCAGCAATGGACTGCCTGGATGACGGTGGTCCCACAGGATCCCTTCTGCCTGGAGATGACGCAGCTGTCCTCACATGGTCACGACACGTCACTCACACGCCGTGTGACGCTGGCGTGAGCAAGCCTGTGCTGACAGTGTGTGACACACAGTTACGCACAGTGCGTGATACCTGCAGAGGACATGGAGCCACTGTCACTGGCTTATGCGTTTATTATGCTGGAATTCCACCGTTATTTTCGAGTACCTTCTACTTAAAAAAGAGTCCACAGAAGCTGTCGTGCAGGCGGCAGCTGCCTGGGTCTCTGCCTCCCGGCTCTTGGCTGCATCTCTTACTCTTCTGCTCTATTTAATCTTGTGTTTGGGTCATCGTGGTCCTAGGCTCATCAGGCTCAGAAAACTGAGCTGCAGGAAGTGTTAAAAAGCTCAGATCTGGATTATTCTGGAGATGTGAGAGATACATCCCAGAGTCCAGGATCTGACACAGTCTGGTGACCCAGGTAAATCTCTCTGTACCTTGGGCTATGATCCTGGAGTGCTGTACCCAGGAGCAGGAGGCGAATCGTAGCTGAGCAGCTCCTGGAGACACTGCAGCTTCAAGTCATCTGTGGCCCTCATAAATCTCAAGTTCCAAATTTGACATAAAGTGATTCTGGAATGCTTGTTGGCCCCAGGTACCTGGCCGAAGCCAGACAGGACCACCTCAGGTCTAAGATTATTTTTATACATACTTTATTTTTCAAACACAATTTTCAGCACATTGTCAAAGGTAACTAGATTCATGAGGACAGGACACCGTGAGAGAAAACAAGCAGAATTGGCACTCAGGGATGCCAGATAGGGGATCATGGGATGGCAACAACAGTGCGATTGTGCTTGCCACGTTCCAGGATGCGAGGAGCCACGCCTGAGAATTCTGAAAGGAAACTGGAATCCATAAGAAGTCATTGTTAGCCGGGCGCGGTGGCTCAAGCCTGTAATCCCAGCACTTAGGGAGGCTGAGACAGGAGAATCGCGAGTTCAAAGCCAGCCTCAGCAATGGCGAGGCGCTAAGCAACTCAGTGAGACCCTGTCTCTAAGTAAAATACAAAATAGGGCTGGGGATGTGGCTCAGTGGTTGAGTGCCCCTGAGTTCAATTCCAAGTACCCCCCCAAAATAAAAAGTAATTGTTGCTGGGTGGGATGGTGCACGCCTATAATCCCAGCAGCTTGGCAGGCTGAGGCAGGAGGATCACAAGTTCAAAGCCAGCCTCAGCAACTTAGCAAGGCCCTAAGCAATTAGTGAGACCCTGTTTCTTTTTTTTTTTTTTTTTTTTTGTACTGGGGATTGAACTCAGGGGTACTCGACCACTGAGCCACATCCCCAGCCCTATTTTTTGTGTTTTATGTAGAGACAGGGTCTCACTGAGTTGCTTAGCACCTCGCTGTTGCTGAGGCTGGCTTTGAACTCGCGATTCTCCTGTCTCAGCCTCCCTGAGTGCTGGGATTACAGGCTTGA